>KN485415.1:50185-84843 GCA_000787095.1 Periophthalmodon schlosseri | reverse complement strand
GTGTGTCGTCGTTTCAAGTGACAAGGAAGGAGCACTTTTTTGGGGAGATTACGCGGGGCAACGTGACATACGGGGATACTGGGGATGTTCAAAGGTAGTTTTCGTGGTAAGAAGAAAGAATTAGAAGCAAAAAGACTACAGAGTTTTAATCGACTTAGCAAGAGGCACAATTTGACGATGAAGGTTTGTAGTTTCTATTGAATTTAAAGGCGCAGTATGTAACGTCTTCCTTGTTAACTACGATTTGACATTTTAGAGCCATGATGTTTCACTTTGCATATGAGGCCTGATATGCAGAGTAAGCAGTTATTCCAGCTGCTTGTGCACTGAAGAGTGATGCGGTTTAAATCAGGCTGAAATATTAGCTGCTAACGTCAAAGTCGATTGGGGAATTTGAGAACTGCAATTAGTATGATGAGTCTGGGGTAAGTGAATGGATTTTAAAGGGCCCATATTACACTCTTTTCTGATCTATGTTTTAATCTTGTTTCCTCATCAAAAACAGACCTGGAGTTGTGTTTTGTTCCATTCACACGTTTGACACACAAACCCTGCATGTTTAAGCTGAGGTCTTCTCTCAGACAAAAAATACTCCAAGTTCCACCTTGTGATGTCAGAAAGTCCACTGTGTTTTTAAACTCCATACACCTTCACTAGAATCATTTGGATAATTTCAGCTCTGGCTTAAAAGCTCATAAGAGTCAGTTTTGTGTAATACAGGACCTTTAACAACATGGATTATAAAAAAAAGCAGCTAGTCTAACATAATACAGAAGCTTTCATTGCTTTCAAAAGTCGTCATTACGTAACGTGCCCAGACAAAACCCTACAACATCTCAAATCTATCTCCAATTTCTGTAGCTTTTTCTAACCCACACTTTTCTCTTCATACCTTTCACCTTGAGTCAATATGTTGTAAAGTTCCCCAAAGAGAGAACTCCCAGGAGGAGCTAGGTCAGATCAACTTGACACAGAGTTTAACGAAGCTCCCCCTCCCTCCCCTCCTCGTCTGCGGCACAGATTGGCCCCAGCAGCCCTCAGATCGCGCCAAGGCAAGCTAAACTTCAATTCTTCTCCCGTTTCAGAGTGGAGGCCATTAGGAAAGAGAAAATCGGTGGTGCCTGGCTCTCCGATCGCGCCTTGCTCTCCAGTCGTTGCGGTTCATGAAATATTCACCTGTTACTGACGACACGCTGGCTGGGCTCGGAGAGGTTATCCACACGGAGGTTGAGGGGGCCACGCGGTCACACGGCCTCAATTAATCGCAGTCAACGCTGGGACAATGTGACCTGTTCCCGTCCATCCTGATGGCTGTATGTGGATGGGCTCGGACACATGTGAAGGTTATACAGTTACACAACACTTTGTATAGTTAGAAACCATGTTATGCAATGAGTGTTTGAGCAAAAAAAAAAGAAAATTTGTTATTTTGATTTGAGTACTTTTTTCTATTTTTTGTAGGATGGTTTAAAACTTAACCATCTCCACAAACAATGTTCCAAAGTACAGTAAAAGCCAAAAGTAAAATCTGTCAACTGGACAAACACTTGTAGGAGTGAAGACGTTGGATGAGCAGCGAAACGTCTTCACTCCAACAACTTTTTGTCCAGTTGACAGATTTTACTTTTGGCTTTTACTATGGATCAGACCTGGACAACTGAGGATTACACAGACACGTTCCAAAAAGATGGTTTTAACTTTCGATTTCCTTGTAATTATGCAGGTGTTGCGCCTCCTCCAGAAAGTTACAAACTCAGCCTTTAAGATGCATTTAGTTAGTTGGTGTGGATTTTTTTAAACAATCAGAAATACTGATACATGTTGTTTCAGTGTATTTCTGAAGACATTTTTCCTGTACGTTAGTTAAAATATGTTACTCCATGGACAAATCACTTAGCTTCTTATATAACTCTAATGTTCTTATACCTGCCTAGAGTTGTGTTTCATTCACTTGCTGCTTTTGACAGTCTGTAATCCACTGAATTACTATTTTTTTTATACATATGATGAAAGAACAACAGCAAAAGAACACAAGCACAATTTATGTAAGAAAGTAAAATTTGTTTGGCCCCAGTAAAAGCAGCTCTTGAGGTCAAAATGAAATTGCTGTGTTCTGTCTGCATCCAATTATAAAGCTTTTTCCCGGCTGCAGGGTGTAACAATGGACCACTGTTATGTTAGCATTCTAGTTGTTAAAACTCCGCTCTGGCCTCTTGTGAAATGCAGGCAGAAAATTCAAATAAACTAGTTATGCAATTGGACGGAATAGGTTCAAATTCTGTCAGTCGGTTGTGACCTACACATGGCCGTGGTCATTATGGGGCGTAATGGGAGTGGGACGAACTTAGACTGGCTGTCATTACGCGATTGATTTATGGATATCCTATAGGAGGCGCTGCGGATCTGGCGGGCTGAGGAGCGAGATGGGATTGATTGAGAGAACAATGTGAACGCAGACAGTCGCAGATGGTTTGGAGAGGAATCAAGACCGGCAGGGCCTCAGGGACAGATTAGATGCGTTTGTTTGTCTTACCTTGAGATGCTATTTGGAATGCAAAACACTACAATAAATACGCTTTGTTTGGTATAGGTCATCTGAGCTGCAAACTTAAAGCAAAAAAATTGGCAATATGTAAAGCCAAAGTAACTGTTTAGCCATTTTATTTGTGTTTAACGCATTGAAAAACTTCGAAACATGAGCGGGCTTGCATCTCCACAAACCTGACTCTTATGTGGCTTGTTTCCATGGAATCTTCCACAGTATGGCATAAAACCTATTTATCTCCATGGAGAATGTTACAAAGTATGGTTTTAACTTTCTACATCCATTGAATCATGCAGGTTACAGGCCACCTCCAGAAAGTCACATATTGTACCTTTAAGAGTGAAAGAAGTTTCGTTATCCATGTTTACAAAATACATTAAATAAATAAGTACAAATTTTAAAAAAAAACTTTAAAAGAAGTACTACTGATTGTAATATTTTCTGAAGTGTAAACACAATTTACAAAGGATTATGCCAGTTCATGTGCCAAGGTGAGAGCTTACCAACTTCTGTTACATAACTGACCTTTAGAATGTCAAAAACACTGATTTATTTTCAAAAAGTAGATGCGCCAAGAGTTAGCTTATTTAATGGCACTAAAAAGAAACTAGTTGGCGTGCATTGTTCCTTTTAATTGCACTAGCCTCAGACAATACATCAGACTAGCAGCAGCAGTGCCCGTTTAAAAGTCCCCTGTCAGCTGAGTGGAACAAAGCTCAAATCACCCGATGATTTCACAAGCTGTAAATCTTCCTTCAAAGCAGCCGCGATAGGCCTCTGCGCGCCCATAAGCTCCTCCACCGCGCTCCGCTAGCTGCCCGCTGTCATTACAGAATACCGCTAAGCACCACGGTAACACAAATAAACAAGATCCCGAACCAGGTCAATGAATTAAGTGAAGGGGCTGTCATGTCTCTACTGTCTCTCCCCGGTGTGTACAGTCTATATGCTACAATAGCACACGTGTCTGCAAGAAATCATGTTATCTATAAAAAGACAACAGCAGGACCCCCGGGACCAGCTGGAGATTGGGAAGAAGAAACAGAGGTCATCTCACTGGAATGACCCTTCCTGATGTGTAATATAGGGAAGGAAATAGATATATCGCAGTCAAAATATAAATTTGCAATTTGAATGCTTGCAATTACCAAAATGCAAAGACTGCACTGATTTAAGTAATGTAAAAATGCAGCTAACCCAGTAGTTTAGACCTCTACAAACATGCTCTGAAATGCATGGGATTCATGTATTAGTGGTTCATGTTAAAGTCTGCACTCAAATGTTGAAGGGCCCATATTATGCTGTTTTCTGATCTAAGTTCTAATGTTGTTTCTTCATCACAAACAGACCTGGAATTGTGTTTTGTTTCATTCTCACATGTTTAACACACAAATTCTGCGTATTTAGGCTGAGTTTTTCTCTCAAACCGAAAACACTCTGTTCCACCTTGTGATCTCATGTGGTAATACAGGAAGTGCTCCACTGTGTTTTTAAACTCCACACACCTTCACTAGAATCATTTGGATCATTTCAGCCCTCTACTGAACTAAAGGTAAAAGGAGCTGTTAACTTGAAAAGTATCGCTTCATGACATCACAAATTGGAACAGAGCATTTCGAGTTTTGGAGATGTAAACAGACTAATAATAAAGTGTTACTCAGATATGTGTGAATTAAACAAAACACAACTCCAGGTATGTTTTTGAGGAGGTAACAGCATTATACATGGCTTAAAATGGTCAGTTTTATATAATATAGGACCTTTAATATTGCTGGAAGTGTGCAAAATGTGAATTTTGAACAGAATTCTACAATTAAAACATAAATCCACTGCAAAATTGTAATTTGATTTTTGCGTTCAGCGATATCATTTTGCTAATTGTTTGAACTCTCCTCCACCCCATCTTCACCGTAGCAGCAGAACCATCAGCGTCCTCAACATAACATAGTTTTCTTTGCACTGTGTAGGACCTGGAAGATGGATAATTCGCAAATATTACTTTACTTCATTATGTTGCTAAGATACCTACCAGGGTGTAACTGCCATTATTTCATTAATCAACATAAATCGCACTCCCCAAGTGTCTATCTGAAAGCAAACGTGAAGCTTGATTTGGATCCAAATAACAAAATGTCATGCCATGATAGCCAACACTGACAACAGCAGGATCCTGGAACCAACTGGAGACTGGGTTAAAAACATTGAAGCATCTCACTGCGTAATGATGTATCCTGATGTGTAGAACAGAGTCCCGGAGATAAAATACACTCATAAAAGTACCAAATGCCATTTTGAGGAAAGCTCTGAAGCTCCAAATACCACTTCACTAATGGCAAGTGCCCAAGAAGCAGGGCACATAATGACTAGGAATCCTTCAGAAGTGGCAGCGCAGCTCTGGCTCATTATGTCCCGTCTTGGTGCTCAAACTTGTGTGACTAATGGAGCGCGCACGGCTGGTACGGCGCCACCCCACTGACGGCCAGGATGGTGTAAGCATGGGGGCAATGGACAACCCCTCGTCTCCTATCAAAAACACAGCAGTGACGACCAGCGAGGGGGCATCAAAAGAAGTTGGATTGTCAGAATGAACCAGATGACTCAAATGGTGCGATATGGAAACGAAGAAATACGGCAGAACAATGCAGCTCAACAACTAGACAAGGACAAAAGCGGTGACAAGAGGTAAAATGAAGTCCGTCATGAATTGCGTGGAACAGGTTGTCTCCAGAAGATACCAGCAATTTTGAATAACATTATGCTGGACTGTTTAAGATACACTAGAACTTTTCTGGTGAGGAGGCTGCTCCCTGCTTGTGCAAAATGTCCAAGTTACAGGTCAGATCTGTGGATAGGCAAATAGTAGGAATGTTCATGGGTTATATACAACATATAACATTGACTTTTTTCATTCAAAAGATATAATATTTTGTTAATCACTACGTCAACAGTCCTCATTTTTCCTCATTCTGACACCCAAAGATATTCATTACATTTACTAATTAAGCGCCTGTAATTGAATAAGAGAGAATCCAATATAGACACGTGTAAAGCCAGACTGTGGAACATTCCGGGCAAAGCAATAACGCCTCACTATAAACAACCCTCTGCCAGAAAAGTTACAGAGCGTACCTTTAGATCAAACCATGACCTTATAAACCCATGAACTGAAATTATTTTGGCTAAAAGTAGGCCACCTGACACTTTCTTTCCCCCCTTTAAACCGTCCACACCGGCACTCGTGTAGGTGATTTATACCCTTGCCCGAGTATCACTGACGAAGCCCCGGCAGACAACGCCTTCTCCGCTCTCATTAACTCCTTCATAATTCATCGCCGGTATAACTAGCGGCGTGCCACCCTTGAGATGAACCAAACCTCCCAATACCCAGGACTCTGTGGTGGACTTCACAGCCCACAGCCTTATGATAAAAGAATCTGTTGTGCTTAATTAAAACTGACCATATAAAAGAATGCTAATTGAGCGGCTACTTGGAAGTTAGCGATAAATTATGCATGCGGTCTGACATTAGCATGGAAAAGGTAAGAACTACTAGGAGCTAGAGGTCAAAGGTCGTCAAAGTAGACTGAAGAAAGTAATGGGTCCGATTAGCCCCCAGGTAGACGGTATCAGATTCACCTGTCAGCGGTGAGCGAGATGGGGATAGCCAAGTGTCGATAGCAGCCTGGAGCCGGATGGGTTTGGTAAGGCGAAAAGTAGATTTCAGAAGAGAATTAGACGCCCCTTAATCTCCTTTTGTCAGGACTTTCACACAACTTAGCCGCAAGACAATGGGGTTTCAGAAGAGAGAAGACTTGCCATATTAAACGCAATAATGCTGCTTAATTATGTTGTAGTATGGATTGGGGTGAGATGAGGAAACATATTGGTGGGAGGGTTATTGGTTGGGTTTATTTTGCTAGTTGCAGATGACAACAGTTGGGAGGGAGTTCAGAGAAAGTCTTGATTAAAAAAGTACTCACTATGTATATTTGATGTTTACATGGGGTATAAATGATTAGCTTAATGAGGTCATTTGCTTTGCTAGCATTTTTGGAACTTTTACATAATATACACTACAAGAAGGCAACGCTTCCAAGGCCAAGTTACAGGTCAGAGCTGCGCTGGTATTTCAAGAGATTTTTAAGCAAATATAGCTTCAGTAGTGAAAAAAATGATACGTTTAAAGGTCCTATATTACGCAAAATTGACTCTGTGAACCTATCAGCCATGTTATAATGTTGTTACCTCCTCAAAAACATACCTGGAGTTGTGTTTTGTTTCATTCACACATGTTTGAGTAACCCTTTATTATTAGTCTGTCTACATCTCCAAAGCTCAAAATGCTCTGTTCCACCTTGTGATGTCATGAAGCGGTAGTTTTCAAGTTAAAAGCTGCTATTTACTGTCAATTCCAGGGCTGAAATTATCCATATGCTTCTAGTGAAGGTGTGTGGAGTTTAAAAACACAGTGGAGCACTTCCTGTTTTACCACATGACATCACAAGGTGGAAGAGAGTGTTTTCGGTTTGAGAGAAAAACTCAGCCTAATATGCAGAGTTTATGTGTTAAACATGCGTGAATGAAACAAAACACAACTCCAGGTCTGTTTGTGACGAGGAAACAACATTATAACACAGATCAGAAGATAACATGATATGGGACGTTTAATACATGCAGTGGAACATTTCACGCAAAGTAATATCACCATGGGAACAAGCAACTAGGAGGTCCTTCACCAGAAAAGTTACATAGTACACCTTTAGGTCTAGTCTGTTTGGCAATAATAACAGATAGAAAAGCTGTTAAAGTTATAAGTTATATATATAAAAAATGTTGAAATCAAAAATTCAGTTTCTTCAGATGTGACTCAAATGAGTTTTTTGCTTATCTCAAGACATTTATATGCATCATTATTTACAGCTATAAAGACCAAGAGAGTGAACTTTTTGACAGTTAAAAATGCAAACTCATAGAGCGCACATTTGCATAAACCAGTCTTCCTGTAACACTGCGATTACTCAGCTGGCTGCATCCAAACACTATTTATATTCTCGTCACTTACGCCTTTTACTTGCGCACTCTTTCTTTCAGGCCATGCGGGCCACCATACTTAATCCTACATTAATGAAATACTTTGAGCACTTTGCCCGAACGCATTTTAAGTCGCTGTCTGTGCAAATCTCATATTTTCATTACAGCTCCAGTAAACCCTATAGGACTTTTCTGCATTCCTAAACAACATCCGCACAAGCTAGCGAGCGTTTCCGCAGATGCCGCTTCAGCCGCGATTATCACGTAGCCGTTTTTGGACCCGCACCAATTGACACGCGGCCGGTGGGGGAATGAATGGCTGCGACGTGGGGTAATCCTGGATCATCCTGCCCCTGATTGAGGTATGGCTGGAGCTTTCTACGCTAGGCTGTCTGCTCCCCGCGTCGCCCCATACCGTTTAGCTACTCTAGACACATTAATGCTAGTCATGCACCCAAAACAATCAGCACCCGCGGACATGATCCTCACCCAAAGCTGTGTAAATAAGTCGGGTGGGCGCGGAGGGGGGTGAGACAGCCAAAGTCACAGCAGTCGACGTGACGAATGCACTCCAGGCATCAGAAAGTTGGGTTAGCAGAGATTTATACAGGAAAAAGCAATCGCAAAGGGCTCTGGGAAGAAATATTACATTGAAATTAGTAAAGTTAGTGTTTGTGCGTGCTGCAGGGGAGCGGTGTTAAAAGTTGAAATTGAACGGCCGTGGAAGCAGGGGTCAACATGGCAGAGAATTGAAAATGATTAGATATGATTTGAACAATCTTTGGTCAGGTGAAGCCCTCCATAACAGAATACAGAGATTTTGCAAATAGAGTGAATTGTCTCATTGAACAGAGCCGAGTTTAAAGTCTTAACAAAAACTAGCACTTCCATGAACATTAATTATTTGCAGACACATAAAGTTCAAAATAACCGAGCTGGTTGACGTGTTTTGCATATCAATGAAATGTCAACACTATTTAATTAAATATACTATCGCTTTTTTTTCATATAAATATTTGAAGTTAAAGATGCATTGTGTAATTTTCGTCTCCACGGAGATTGGAGACGATATCGTGTTGCCTGAAATGTTTCACAGTATGGCATTAAACGTATCTAACTGCAAGGTGAGAAGCAGGTGATTGGTCCACGTTACAGGTCAGATCTGCGGAGAGGCGACCCAGCTCACAGTTAGAATGCGTGTTTTTCAAAGTATTTTTAGCAACAGAAATAGTCATAATTAAATAAATGCGGGATGAATACGTTTAATGCCATGCTGTGGAACATTCCGGGACAGTTATGCGTTTGCTTGTTTCTTATGAATGTTGGTTAATCTGTTATTGGCCAGTTACTGTTTCACTGTTGGATTTTGATGTTGGGATTTGAGACAAGCAGGTGGGACACAGTAACAGGAAAGTTCCACAGTGCACCTTTAAGAACTATCTAATTTAAATGGGGTTTTGCCAGAGAGTAGAGCCAGTGCCACTCCCCTCTACGTCAGTGTGTCCTCTATGAAAGGACAGTGCAGGGACATATTAGTGTGTGTTTGCTTGGCACATGTCCTGCTGTCTCTCTGTCTGTCTGTCACTCCTCTGGCTGTCGCCGCTGTCACATCCACAGGCCTGCAGGGGGCGTGAGTGATGGACAGCCCAGTGGGTGGATAACCGCGAAGCAACACTGACAAAATGCATGTTCACAAAGGCAGGAATAAAAGTGCTATGTAAAAACGGTAAATAGTATCTAGTGTTTTCGGTAGTTTTATGCAGTTGTGTTGTAATCCAGTGGTTCCCAGACTTTTTTGTCTCGAGTAGCATTGTCTCACACTCTGAGTAACCCCTATTAATGGCGCCTGAGTTCTTTAGTAATTAATTAGCTTACTAGTACTTTCCCACTATATTATAACTATTGTATTTTCTTGTTTTAATACAATTTCCCAACATCCCATCCTATTCTTGAGGATGTAAAATGTATTGCAAAGACCATTTCGCATTCAAAGACCACTGAATACCATCTGTGCTCACGTACCCTCAGGGGTCCCCGTACCCCTGGTTGGGAAACACTGCTGTAGGATAGGCAAAAATAAGAAATTAGTTGAGGGTGTCACATGAAACATAACAGGGAGGTTCCATACTTTGACTTTTTGAGTCCTGATACTTGCACAAATGAGTAGCTAGTTTCAATACTACTATATTAATATCTGATTTTTAATATTTTTGACAATCCTAGTAGTGTATATAAGAAGTTGAAGTATAGGATAAACTACAGCACAAATAGTTCTCTTGGTTGAGGCACATGACGGGACATTGGTGGTGCCATAAAACTAAAACATAAAAGTAACTTCTGTCACAGCAGGTTAGATTGTGGTGGAACTTTCTGTGAACTTGTCTCAGACTGAAGTTGTGTTGTGTTTATGATGACACTCTGTCCCAGGAAATGACCCCGACCAAATCAAAGTGTCCCTCCAAGGTGACATCACTTTTTCTGGACACCCACCTGAGGGAATCTGCGGTTAGTGCCTGGGGACGGTTTGGGGAGTAATTGAAGATGAGAATTAGTAAGAAAAAGTTTGAATTATGGCTGTCAATCGATTCAATTTCTTTATTGCGATTAATCACATGAATATCCTGAGTTAACTCGCAATTAATCACATTCAATTTGACTATCTTTTTAAAGTACTTTTTAATAACACATTTAGCTTTTTAATAATATTTAGCCTTTTTCTGTTTTTCTTATTCCTTACTTTACTAATGCCTTTATTTGTAAGCATAAATACTATCTAGAAATGTGTTTTGGAAATAATATCTTATATAAGATATCATATAAAATATTATATAGACAGATATGGAAGTGGATATTATTACACTATAATAATGTGAAGCAGTGACATTATGATACGCCTTATTATCATCAACATCCATTCACTGCTGTGGCTCTACTTCTGTGGTTCCACAGTAATGTGCTCTGTCGCTGTCTGACTCTTTCACAATAGGACTCTTCTGCAGCGGGAGTATACAGAAACTTTTATTGTGTAAGAGACACTAAGCGGTAGTTAAACTAGCGGAGCCTTGACATCTTAAAGAGCGGAATTTGTAGAAGTTATCGTCCTTTTGGAAGACTATTGTTTTGGTTATTTTCAACAACATGAGAGGACAGGCCGCACATTTTGCAAACGTGCTCCGGGATTTTAACATCGAGACACGATACGGGAAGGCGGGGTCGCTTAGCAATGCTTTTACAACAAGGACAGGACAGACGCACCGCTCGGACCCTCCTCTTGTGCTCCGTGTGCGTGAGGTAAACGCACGTCTTTCGTCCCTGCAGGCTCATGCACACACACACACGCACACACACACACACAGCAGCAGAGGAGAGGACCAAAACCTGCAGAATCAGAGTCAACAGAGCCCAGTCTGACCCAGATCCCCACTCTACACTTGCACTCACAGTTTTATGCATGGACTCGGCCAACTTCTCAGATTCAGCTGAAGTTAGAGCACGGCGATGGACAAAAATAACATGCAATTAATTTGCGTCAAAAAAATTGTCGCTATTAAAATGGCTTTAACCCAACCCGCGTGTACCCAATAATAGCACACTAAAACTGACAGCCCTAGTTTTAATGTTTGTGATGTAGTAAGTGTCACAATTATATTATCGCAATACAAAATATAGTTATAAAATATTGCATCTTTATTTAGCAGCCCTATCATCCCTATATATTCTACATTCTGACCATCCAAGAATGAAGCTCAGGCAGCCTTAAACGCTTCCTTTTGATAACCCAGCCGATCTTATTTACTTTTCAAATGACACTTGATACTTTAGTGGGGAAGTTGCAGCGCTCCACACAGGCTTCATGTCTTATTCATACAGGCCGTGCCACTGCCAGCTCTGTAGCACTTGTACTGTGAACTTATGAAGTTCACTGTATACATTACACTTTGAAGTGCACGGCTTTCTGACCCCCTTTGGCACCACAAGACCAACGGGTGTGTTTTTTTTTTTTTGGTGTGTTAAAGAGAATGCAGAGGATGTTATTATGCAGACCAACGGGTGATGTTTTAATAAGTTGGGTTCACATAGACATCATCATATTTTAGAATGTTCATAGTGTGAAATTCAGCTGTAGGGCAAGTCAGAAGGTCTATGGATGAAATTGTCAAAATTGTCAGACTGTGAATGTTTTGACCTAGTTTGTGGTTTATACATCTGTGATTGCTGGGCCTATCCACTTGAAACAAAAACTGGCACGAAGTTCAATGTCTTCTGTGTCGGTACAAACGGGCGGCGTCAGATATTTTTGGCTGGAGGAGCTATGGGGGTACTAAGCCTTTTATGGATGCAAATGTACCCCCCCCCACCCTCTACTATGTTTGGTTTGCTGTTTTGAACTAGTTTAAATGTAGTTAGCTCCTATAGTGATCTATAAAGCCTAATATGGAATCATTTTCAATTGCATTCTCATTTTGAACACTCTGCGGTTGCCATTTGCACATTTTTAGTTGTGATTTAATGTGCTACGAAAATGGGGAAAAAAAATCTTTGGGGGAGGTATGGGGGAACATTGGCCATTCTAGGGGAGGCAAGTGCCCCCTCAAGCCCCCGTTGGCGCCGCCCCCTCGGGTACAAATAGACTAGGTTGTTTTTTCTCCACAAACTAATAATGAAAGATTGTATAAATGAGGACTTTCGGTTTTGTTTGATAATTTGGACATCCTGTTTTGCTGCTTGATTTTCAACAAAAATGTTGAGTGTGATTAACTGAAAAAACAGTTACGGCTAGGCTAATGCTAGCTAGCTAACTAACGTTATTTGAATGAGACAGGTGTATTTATATGGGGGCAGGAGAAGTCTTATTATTAAGTACGTATTATTTGGAATCTTGATAAGAAATATCCAAAAGGACAATCCACAGATCTCCATGACATGATGATCCAAGTGATGAAAAATTTGGACCGTTACCATAGTAATTAACAATTCAAACAATTCAAGTCCTCCAAATGTCTTCAATTTCAAGAAAATGTCACATGACACAATGTCAATGATGTCATTTCAATGGAGAATTCGGGAAATTGTGTTTTGCCACTAAATATGATATAAAGTGGGTTGATCAATGTGAAATGTTCTATGTTCATATGAAACAACAAGTCAACACTGCAGCGATTCTCTGAGAGACTTTAAAACGCCTCTGTAGTCGATATAGAACTTATTTGCTGTCAAGATCAGGAGCCCTATGCAAAATAATACAACCTGAATAGCCATGGCAGCGCCCACGGCAACTTCCAGAATAAAGAGAAATAACTCTATAGAATAGTATTGTCTTTTGAATCTCAACAATAAAAGTACAAGTGTGCGTCAATGCAAATGTGAGATTAATATAGTCATGAGATTCCGCTGTGGGGCTTTGGGGCTGAACGACACTGCGTTTGCGAGGCTTGCATCATCCATCAGTGAACAGGTGATGTCAGGAGCTGTTGGAAGTTTGGAGGGTAGTGAAAACTAAACAGGGCAGTGAGTGATGCAAACCTTTGTGTGCATTTAAATTATTGACTGTGGACAGATGTGGATAGCTGTTAAAAGGTCCCATTTTATGCTTACAAGTGTCTAAATTTCACACAAATTTTTTCTTACACTGGTTATGAGATTAATTCAAGACAATGCCAAAACTTGTCAAGAAACGTCAAATTTTATTTTGATTTTTTCGTATTTTTGCGTATCTTCAGTATCAATACAGAAGATACGCTCCCACATGTTAGTGCAGTTTCAGTTTTTTATCAGCTAAAACCTGGTCTTCCTGAAGATGTGAGTCAGGCCTCTACTTTGACAATGTTTAAATCCAGGCTCAAAACGGTTCTGTTTAGCTGTGCACATGACTGAAAGGTTTTTATTCTGCACTCTTTTCTTTAAAAGTTAAGTTTATGATGATATTTATGTTTGCACTCTTTTCTTTAAAAGTTAAGTTTATGATGATTATTTATGTTTTAACTTGTTGTATTGTGGTTTTAATGTCTTTCTTATTCTGTAAAGCACTTTGTGTACAAATTGTGCTATACAAATAAACTTGCCTTACCTTGCCTACTTGCTCAGATTATTTTATTTTTTTATTTTTTCTCGACTTCTGTGTCTAGAAGCAACAGCAGCCAAAAATTGCAACGCTCCAATTCTTGACATCCTCTAGCCGATACAGACATACACATACATATTATTCAGTGCATCTGTTTACAGACCCACCGACAACCCATTACACTTCAAACTTCTAACCTGGATCGCAGCTAAGCCCAAAGAGACTACAGCCTGTTCGGATAATGGGGAGCGAGCGCTGTGTCTGCTTTCATTCCGCCTCAAAGTGAGAGTTAAGACACTCCCGAGACACGTTCTTCATCTCCACACATCACTTCTGCAAACACAGCCCGACCCCCACGGAGAGCCATAGTCCTGGGAGAAGCCTATTCACCACAGCATCACAGCAAAGTGGTGCAGTGCGAGCGAGTAACAAGAGACTGGATTAGAACAGGGTAGCTCCAGGGCCCGAAGAAATTATGCGAAACTGTGGTCTAGGGTTTCCAGGAGAGATCGATTCTACTATAATGTGAGTAATTTTGACACAGTATAAACACAGATTAGAAAAAAATAAAATAAAAAAGTATTCAGAAAGGGATTTGGTGCAAGGCTGCCAATACTGTTACAAAAAGTCAATTTAAATGAGGTCTGTTCAAATTGTTTTTGTATGTTTGTGTGTACATATACTACACAGGCTTACTTTTAAGTACAAAAGTAGAAATAAGTTGAAATTTAAATCAGGTTTTTGTTCAGAGATTGTATTTTTCACGTTTGAGATAAGGCAAGGCAAGGCAAGTTAATTTGTATAGCACAATCGCAATTCAAAGTGCTTTACAGAATAAGAAAGACATTCAAATCACAACACAACAAATCAAAATATAAATAATCATTATAAACTTAGCTTTTAAAGAGAAGAGTGCAGAATAAAAACCTTTCAGTCATATTCACAGCTAAGCAAAACCGTTTTGAGCCTGGATTTAAACATTGTCAAAGTAGAGGCCTGACTCACATCTTCAGAAAGACTGTTCCAGGTTTTAGCTGCATGAAACTGAAACGCTGATTCCCCATGTTTAGTCCTGGCTCTGGGCACCAGCAGGAGGTCGGACTGAACTCTGAACTTCAAAACAAAAGCAAGAATCCCACACTTTTCGGAAAGTTTGAGGACATCTAAACTGCAGCAAATTTACATCAAAAGACTGGATCCATCCATCCATTTTTTTTCCGTTTCTTTACCGTAATAAACATCTTTGCTGTTTCATATTTGCGAGCATTCAAACAGCAGTTTCAATTCAATAACCATTTATCTCGCAACTACATCTTATCCTAACCCCTCTCTGCGCTAACTGAATACAAGTTATTTCACCTGTTATGCTACACCTGCTGTTGGTGCTGTTTTTATCTTATCCCGCTTTTAATTTACACCTTATGTAAAGCTCCAGATTCTTGCCACTTTCACTTCTGTAGTCCAGAATAAACCCGGCGCTGCTCACATTTTGATTCATTTTGGGATCTCTCAGCATGGGCAGCCTACTTAACAGCACACACGTTTTCCAAGATTATAATTATAGCCTATTGTAAATGTGCATGATTAATTTGCTACAGGACGCCAACTATAGACTAGTTTGAACAAAAGCACCTAGCAATGATTTTCATAAAGATTTTATTATTAAGTTTTTTGACTGCAATAAAAGAGAGTTGTAAAAGATCAGATGTTAGCAATTATCTAATTTGGCTGCTAAGCACTTGATAAAGGAACCATGCATTTTGGGCACTTGCAATCAGTGACCCACGGATTTCTTTTTTTTTCACAATCATGGTTCCTATTCAGGCAAGCTCAGTAATCAAATCTTTTTAGATTTATTTGATTCACTTTGCTTTAGAACACACAGGTGCTGGGGAATGTGTTGGAAGTGAAAAGTGTAGTGCTGAATGGGAAGTTAAATTGACCAAAGGGTTATGCTTAGTCAGGTGATATTCAAAGTGGAGAATAAAGGCCAAATTGAAGCAAAGTTGGACACATTTTTGCACATCCATCTGCAACTGAGGTTGGATTTGCATTTAAATGTTCCAACTTTTTTCTTTATTCAATATCTTTTAAACATGTTTTTCACATTTGTGTTGGTATTCCAATGTTCTACAACTATATTGAGGGTATGAATATGTTTTGAAAATACATTTGATGTGCTCAACCATCATGTCATTACATAGAAAAGACAAGCATTAAGTGTGTGTTGCACTCTACTTGCAACAGTGCACTCTGAAAGATGCTGGAACAGCAATGAAATGCACATAGACAGGCAAAATAAGTGCTAAAATACATGGAAAGAGTCCAGACTTTGGGTGCATTCACACTAGTCCTGGTTTTGTCCTGGTTTAAGTCCAGTTTTGTCCTGATGTAGACTTGTAGACTAGAGTTTGGTCCTGTTCTAGCCCTGGTTCAGTGTAGTCCAGGTATAGCTCTGCCTTTAGTCCCAATTTTGTATGCTGTGTGAAGCTACCGAAAATATGTTGGAGCACCTGGAACAGGTGGTGTGACATTAAACAGTAAATCCAACCAAGTGCTATCATTTGTACAAAAAAGAGAACATAAGGCTGAAAAAATCCCTCATATTGATCAATCACATTTTTGATTAAATTTTACTTTGTGTTGTTAACCCCTCCCAACCAGCATGTTTTACTGACAGTGGATTGGCTGTAGACTTGTCCATTAAACAGACACAAGCAGATCCTTTAGAAATAACTGAATCTGAATCTCGATGCAAATTTGATTGCTCAGCTCATCAAATAGAATTATTAAACACGAATTTAAATGTGCACACGCACACATAATATCACCATTTAAAACGCAAAAAGTAGACCTCATATTTCTTTTGAACAGCGGTGGTGGTAGTCACGTTTGCATCCATATGGGCTTATAGCATGAGACCACTCTCACATGTCTCACCACAGGCCCCTGCTGACATTTAATGAAGCAGCCACTGAGTGAAGGCTTCATCAGGCCTGACAGATAACATGGCTCTGGATGGTACACTGCAGTCAAGTGGAGACTCACGCTCAGAGGAGGCTGACGGTGCTTTTGACACTGTCTTGTCTGAGTACAGATACAGATAACAACCCTATAACAGGACATTTAGCATTTTGGCCATAAAAACTTTGGCCCTTCTTTAGGTTCATTATCTAATACCCAAAGTTAAATAAATCAATTGAATTAAACTTCGCTAAAATATTAAATACAAAAATGAAGACCTTTGACTACAATTTTTTGTCTTTTAATCATGTCACGTTTTATCTTTATTAATAGACTTGTCTCAAGTCCATG
This sequence comes from Periophthalmodon schlosseri, assembly GCA_000787095.1. NCBI lineage: Eukaryota > Metazoa > Chordata > Actinopteri > Gobiiformes > Gobiidae > Periophthalmodon > Periophthalmodon schlosseri. The sequence continues at coordinate 67,891 of KN485415.1, read as the reverse complement.
TGCCATCTGCAGAGAAGGCTGGAGTTTTTAACCAGGGCTAATTTACTTTTCCATAGATTCATTCTTTTAAAGATGTACAAGTCAGCTGTTTGTCTCTAATCGCATGTCCCAGAGTATGGCATTATTATACATTATTATTCAGTTGCAGGTGTTTAAGTGCTCAAAATTACCTCGAGAAACATGTTTTGTTTTGGGGTTTTTTTACCCTGAGCAGGTGCCTCTCTCCACAGATTTGACCTATAACTCTACCTAGTTGCATACTCTGTTTAAGGTAGATCAGGTTAACGTCATAATGGTGGAATGTTCCAGGCAAATCATGCAATAACGTCTTCATGGAGAAAAGCAGGTGGCAGACCCTCCAGACTATCCTAAATTATACCTAATACAGGTTTATATGGCACCTTTAACAACAGTAGTTTCAATTAAATTTCATCCATCCATCTTCTTCTGCTAATCCGAGGCCGGGTCGCGGGGGCAGCAGTCTAAGCAGGGACTCCCAGACTATCCTCACCCCAGGGACTACCACCAGCTCCTCCGGTGGGACCCCAAGGCGTTCCCAGGCCAGCCGAGAGACACAGCCCCTCCGGCGTGTCCTGCGTCTTCCCTGGGGCCTCTTCCCGGCGCGACATGCCCGGAACACTTCCCCAGAGAGCCGTCAATTAAATTTTAATTTATTTTTGTATTGCCCAAAATCACAGCAGCTGTCGCCTCGCAGGGTTGATTTAACCAACAAAGTAAAAAAATCAACAGAAACAGTCATTGGTCAATAACAGACAAGGAGATTGAGCAACACTCACAAACACAAGCAAATGGATAACAATGACTTATTATCACTCAGATCAGCACAGAAACAAAAGGTCTTATTAGACAAAGCAAGAATACAAGGACTCGGAGGCATCCCACTCAACAGTCTTCAACACACGCTGTGCTACTGACCCATGCCTTGTCTCTAGATGACCACTCATATTAACACCAGTTGACCTTTGAGTTGACACTGTTGAATCCAGCTGGACCCTTGTATCCCGACTCGTGCATAAATGAGATCTCCGAGAAGCCTTTTGAATGACGGTTGAGGGCCCAATTTATTAGCGTGGTGTTTACAAGGTGACTTTTCCGTGTCAGTTGGTTGAGTAATTGCCATTTGTTCAAATTGACCAAGCTTTTCAACTGTAACACACATGTCCAAAAAATGCTCCGTTTTTTATTACGGCTTTAAAATGACAAAGAAGGTAAACAGTGAACGTGTCAAGTCATTACGGACATGGTTGTATATATGAGTGAACGGTAGGGGACGTAGGGACCAGTCCGCTGTGCTGATTTACAGTTGGCCTTGTACAGTGGAGTCATGCATATGTATGAGCAGATGACGCCCGAGTAGAATGGTGTCCGGGTGACCTCTATGCTAGCTGTGCCCGTGTCAAGCAATTGGCTAATCACAATATAGCAGCCTTAGATGTGAGTACTTTAAGTGGGTAGAAGGTTTCGTGTTTGATTCTTGGTTACAGTTGTCCAATAAAATCAATCCTAGTCGATGCTAAAACTAATGCGACGTAATAACATGCAAGAAACTACAATTATTTTGTGTTGAAAGTCCGACGACAGAAGGTATTTATTGACACTGTAGATATTGTGGAATCGAGTAACATAGCTTTTCTTTAGTATCAAAAATGAGAATCAGGACCACTATTCCTGGGCCATGTGAGGTCTTCTGAATTTTAACTACAAATAGATAGAACATATAGTAGAGTGAGGCCATACCTGCTCGTCGATGGCCGATCTTATCAGATTTTGGAAGCTAAGCAAGGCCGAGCCTGGTTAGTAATTGGATGTTGTGTTGTTAGGCAAGACACTTGACACATTGCCTAGTATGAATGTGGCATGTGTGAGCATCGGTGGTGGTCAGTAGTGGAGCCTTGCTTCTGTCAGTCTAACCCAGGGCAGCTGTGGCTATAAAAGCAGCTTATGATGTGTGGAGTGAATGAATCCACTGAAAAGCATCTTGTGTCCAAAAAAAAAAGTGCTCTATAAATCAAATGAATTATTATTCATATTTGTAGTAGCAGCGGTGTAAGGTTAGTAAAGTTCTGTTTTTTTTAGGTATCTGTACTTTACTTAAGTACAGTAAAAACTACTTTTCATATGATTGGAGGGGTTATTTTTACCATGTTCGTGGTAACATCCTAAAGTTGGCAAGTTCAAGTTTCGGCTTTGAGCAAACAAAATTAAATACAAAAAATTCACAAGTAAAATTAAGAAATTAATTCTTATTGCTACTGTTGACCAAAATCTGTATCATTTTTAATCAATATCACTACATTTAACACTTTAACAAATTAACAACACTTGAGTTGTTAATTTGTGTAGTAGTAGTAGTGGTAGATTTGTTGACATTTTGGTACTATCTCAGAACTTTTTTGTCATGTTAACCACTCTGCCAATGCACCACCTTATTATAACCCACATCTTTCTTATCGCTCAGAAATCACTTATTAATTTCTCACTTCTCTGCCTTCTTCTCTTTCCTCATATATTCTAAACCTCGAGGGAGAAAACTTTCCTCCATAAAAGTCAGTCGACGTGAACAGTTGGACTCCTTCCCCATGTCCCCTCTATACGAGTTCAGTAACTACTCCACTTTCAAGTCAGCAGCTTTTCTGGGACATCCTTTGTAACGAGTGGGTAAGAGTCCGACTTTTGGCCAAACACTGGGGGAACAGTTCAGTGGGTCCTGTCCGGTTGGCTAGCTAGCTCCAAGGGTTAGCGATGATGAATGAAACGTCTGGAGGAGTGTGTCCTTGGATTCTCAAAAATTGAATTCATTGGTCTGTCTTGTCCTGGTTTAGTCCTGATTGAATGCTAAATTGTGTTGTTAGCCAATGATTAATATGCAGTGCCATGGTTTGATTGAATATTCTGATTGGTCATCTCAAGGTTGGAAAGCCCATTAACGAGGACCCCTACGTTTTAGCTGTATCAAAAATTACACTCAACTGCATTTCACCAATTTTTAATACCACAGTTTGGAAGGGGACAGGAGTAGTGTTGTCACAATGCTAAAATTTCAAACTCGATTTAGTGCTTTCTTTAAATTACCCTGTGGTTCTATACTGGTGCTGAAAGTTCACCAAAACTGTTCAAGATAGGTCAAATTGCGTTATGTTTACTGGATTCTTTAAGTGCCGATACTTATTATAACTACTATCAAAAATAGACTCTATTTAACATCAGTTAGTGTCTGATTTTCAATACTTTTGACGACCGTAGACAAGAGTGCAGAAGATCATCTTTCTCCAGAATCAGGAATTATGAAATACCTAGTTGGAGGCGCAATTGTTCAGATTTTAGGTTGGGAAAACTAGACAGTATAAAGAAAACCTGCCAGACATATAGGGAGAACATGCAAACTCCATATAGTAAAGCACAAAAATGTCCGCAAATCTAACTCAGAACTTTCTTGTCGTGTTAATCACTCTGCTAATCTGCCACCTTACTAAAACTCATATATTTCTTAATGTACATTCCATATTAATTTCTAAGTTCTTTGCCTTCAACATTTTTCATCTATATTCTAAAGCCCGAGGGAGAAAACTTAGGTCTACAAGAAGCTATAGCAGTTTGTTTTTTTTTTGTTTTTTTTCTTTCTGGGACATCCTTTGTAAAGAGTGGGTAAGAGTCCGACTTTTGGGCAAATGCTTAGGGGAACAGCTCAATGGCTCCTGTCTGGTTGGCTAGCTAGCTCCGAGGGTTAGCGATGATGAATGAAACGTCTTGAGAAGTGCGTCCTACAATGGGATTTTTTTTCTTGTGTGTCCTTGTAGAGAGTACGAAGAACATTGCGAGGCTCTGATCTGATAGATGGTGTGTGGACTTGAGCTCTTGACCTCCAGGCGCGGTGGCCGGAGAGAAAGCAACATGTCGCCAGGAGAACTGTGATGCATGGTTGGGCGTAACTTGGTAAATGAGGAAAAACTTACAAAGTCATGGAAGACGCCAAGGTTGACGTAGCAACTTTTATTTTTCTTAAAGGACATTGTGCGAAAAATTATAACTAACTGTAATCCAATTTTGAAGGATTTTGAGATGGGCTCATTTATATTTTAACCTGACCTAGATCTACATTAGGTTGCTTGTAAGGAATCGTGACACCTTCTGTCCCCATCAACCAGATTAAAGTGTGAGTCATTATAACTGGCAGTTAGTCGCATTGACATATGTGAGTTTTAGGTTGATGGCGTCATACCAGAAAAACAAAAGCAGACATCATAGAAAACCAATTAAATGTGAAACCCTCCATCTCTGACGGGGAAGTACAAATTATTTTCTCACTGTTGCTTAGTCTGAGTACAGTATACATTAATTAGAAATATCCAGTATTTGGACTTTTTAGCGTATTGGCCTTAAATCTCCAGCATAAGCTGATATTTTGTTTTGGCTAATCTGCTGCCTAAAAAAATACACACAAAGCTTTACATTAACACTTTAATACGAAGAGATACCTGCACAAAATGTGACTACACTGTTCTCTTATAGGTTTATAGAAAAAAGGGGCTTGGGGGGAGTCTGTAGTAAATTTAAATTACATAAAAATAATCAAAACCGGTCCTACATATCAGCCCAAAAATATCAGCAGAACTAATTGGCCATTCCTCTGGAATCGTATCAGCATCGGCCATGAAAAGTCTCATATCGGTCAATCTCTATTAGAAATTAATGTGCAAAAACCTAAAAAACTAAACCTATAAACTCACAAAATGTAAATGGTTTCTGGGTGCCATATCACGGAGCATAAATCCCCCGGTAATGAAGAGAAGCTTTAGAACAGCCATCAAAGCTCTATTGTCTCTGTCTGGGTGTGTAAAATATTGACTGAATTATGATGTAGCTTGCAATTGAAAAGTTGATTAGGTTAAAAGTTTCATTACAGTAAAGGTGCACAATGTCATTTTTGCTGCTTGTCTCCATGAAGAGGTTATTGCTTTTTCTGAAATGTTCCTCAGTATAAAATTCAACTTATCTATATCCATGGAGACGTCAAATTTATGAAACGGCGACTCGCGCTCACAGCAAGGATCCATGTGTGTCAATATAATTTTTAGCAATAATTGAAAAAAGTACGACAGATATGTTTGTTGCCATACAGTAAATCATTAGAAACAACGTAATAACATCTCCATGGAGACAAAAAGATGGCAGACCCCCAAAGTTACCAAGTGCGGCATTAAAAAGTGTTGAAGACTACTATAAAAGAACTATAAAGCAAATTGCACACCAAAACTCCCATGCAGTCTCTGTAGAACATCTTATTAGCCCACGCCGACAGACTTGTGATTGGCTAACGAGTAAACACATTGTAATGCACGACCTGCCCTACCGCTGAGCACAGACAGGTCCTGCTATCCCTCCGACACAGAACCCGAATAAACCGCTGCTCTATCTGAAACAAACACGCATTTCTTACTCCGAGGCCTTGAACGCAGCACCGCAAGCTAATGAGCTAGCTCCGATGTGCCCCCTGACGGAGCCGCATCACGGGGCCCGTGCAGCTGCGCATAGAGGCACTGCTGTGTTCAAACGCCGGACAACAGGCTCTCTATCCTTCACAAAGTCACTAAGTAGTCCATTTCCTCCTATCCTTCTGCATGTATTATTGCTGAAGCGTTAAACATTTGCACACTTTCTATAACTTTTGTTTTGCATCGCAGCGCTTCTTTGTTCTCCCCCGTTTCCGCGGCAATCTCTCACAGTCCATCCCTTGCCTTCGGTATCCTGTAGTCCGCGATAATGAGACTCCGTGCCGTCTTGGTTCTGTGCATTTTGTGTTCTTGCGCGAATTGGAAGCTGTTACGATACGGGGGTTTAAATCCACCATCTCCGGGCCGCCGGCAATGCTGAAGCTACTCACTGGAACGGAAGAAATCTAGAAGCCCGCAGTGTCGCCTTAGAATGGGCACATATCCTACAGAAAGTTAGACGAGAATAGTGCTGCAAGATTTTGGAAAGAAATCAAACTGATATTTTTTCTGACAAGTTTTGGCATTGCAATTCGACTTTCAAAATAGTATGTTTAAAAAGTTGGATTCTGCTCTGAGTGCACATTGGAAACAACTCAAGGAGCATCAACATCTGAAAGACTGAAATATGAACTAATACAAGACTCCAATACATTTCACAACAGGTTTGTAAAGGTTTAAACTACAGGTACAACAAGATTACAACAAGAATGTGTGTGTTCTCGATAAGATTTTGGTATATAGCGCAGCCCTACCAAGAACTATACCCCCTTCCATACACTATACCAGTGGTCTCCAGTTTTTCACACCAAGTACCACCAAAGAAAAGATTTGGCTGTTCAAGTACCACCAAGTCTAAACCAGATCTATAATAGGGCTCATCTGGGGTTAAACTAGGTCTAAAAGTGGACTACAGCATTGGCACTGTAGTTCTAAGCAGGAAATTATCCGAAGAACTACAAAAAAGTGGATAAAATGAACTCTAAATCAGGAAAACCCAGAGCTGACCAAGTACCACCAGAAGAAGCTCACCACAGATTGAGAAAAACTGCACTATAGCACCAAAACCATATCACCAATGCAACGGAATCTCCAATACAGAGGCAGTGAACCCAAAAGGCCCTCCTCTGGAAATCCAAGTACTCCCCGCGTAACTTTGCCTTCACAATGGATGATTTCAGCTGCCTAATCAACCAGGAGAGAATTACTTGTAGCCCCCTCCCTGGCAGTCCTTGTTCCAGCTCTTGACTGTCTGCTCCCCCATGCGAATTTCACATGCCACTGGTTCGGAGACTTGCGACGCAGAGCCAAAAGACCGCCAGCGCTGAACAATGTTTTCTCTCCGGCAGATTCCAAATGTCAACATCATTAAGAGCAACTGTCAGAGTGTGTGGCAGTCAATGTAATTAATGTTTATTTAGATATTTATGTAAGGAAGTTGTATAATTTGTCATTTTCGTCTTATGTGTAACTTTTCGAGTAGGAGAGACAAGCAGAGAGCACATAGATTGAAAAAATAGGACTGTTTATTGTATCAGTATCAGTGTTGTTTATATAATGTTTGTATTGTATATGTGATAAATCACTTGCAAATGGAGACGACACTAACAGAAGTCAAACAGTTTCAGTGTATTACAGTTAAAACGTGATTAAAATGAGTTAGGAAGCGTGTTAGTTGGTGGGAAACTATTATCTTTGTGGGGTTATTACAATTAAAAATGTTTTTTGTTGTTTTTTTTTTTACTTCATATTTTGTGCAACTTTTCAGGGGCTACAATGGTATATGATAAAGTTTATTTTTAGTTTATTTATTTTTTATTTATTTGTTTTATGTAATGTATTTGATTTTTATTTTTTAATTTTTTTTTTGTTTGATTTCTTTATTTATTTTTTTTAAATATAGATACCCAGCACATGCCAACTCTCCAAAAAGCAACTCTCTTTCAACATGATCGCCACTATAGTCAGGATATATTTCCACTTTTTTGTTTGTTAAAATTGATTGGAGTTATACAAGGTTTATCTCACTGCAATAATAAACAAACCTGCGTGCCACAGTCGAACATATTGACAACCTGGTCTGGCTTCTGTAACAAGTCAACAGGGAAAACGCTTGAATATTAACACAGAGAATGCAACATATTACATACTTCCACTTCTCGATTTCTATAGAGAAGTGGGCTGTTTTTGTCGATAACACAATGCCAGCGTGTGCATTCATTATAAAAGGAAAACAACAAAATGGTGTGTCATGTTCGACGTAATGGCCTACCTTGATACATTCCTGAAAATCCCAGGGGAAACAATGTCATGCTCAGGTGAACTTGCATAATATTTCAAGGTGATACAGAGACGTGGCGATTAGTCGTGTATTACAACCAAAATGTACTGCGTTCAATTCCCCAGCCGGACGAAAGCTCCAGCAAACTTTTAAGCGCAATATGTCACAGTACCTAATTTTTGTCAAATTTTCTGAATGATAAAACTAATCTGCCATAAACACCCAGATAAACACACGCATTTAAGATTACGTATTTTTTGAAATGTACATTAAATTAAAGTGATTTCAAAGGTGCTAACTGTGTAACTTTTCTGGTGGAGGGTACACCACCTACTTGTATGAAGATGTTTCACAGTATGGCATTTATCCTGCATTTATTCAGTTACAGGTATTTTTATGGCTTGAATAATATCCTAAAATGTGTGCATTCTTACTGTGAGTGGCCTGTCCACAGATATAGACAAGGCAAGGCAAGTTTATTACAATTCATACACAAGGTAATTCAAAGTGCTTTACAGAATAAGAAAGACACTAAAATCACAATACAACAAATCAAAACATAAATAATCACAAATAATCATCATAAACTTAACATTAATATAATCTGTAGCTTAGCCCTGTGGTGTCATTTGCTTGTGTTAGAGCAGTTTAATGCAATACAGTGCAACATTTGCAGCCAAGCTTAACATCTCCCAGCAACATCTCCATGGAGACAAGCAGCTTTACTATAACACGGAAGTAATTTAAGCAGTAGTACTGGTAGCAATTAGCTTATTTTGTATTCACGCTTGTGGCCAGATTAAAAATACATATAAGCTCCCACTTGCTTTCTCAATATCCTTTAGAGATCGCCCTCTTTCGCCTTCGGACAATCATCCATGTTCGGGAGCAGCGTTAACAGAGACCCGGGTACCCTTTGGCATGCCCCCATATCCCACATCCAAGGCCCTAGTGAGCCTGTGGAGTGTTGTGCCAGCAAAACTTGGAGGTCAGTTCTGAGTCAGGATTCTGTCAGTCCAGGTTCAAAGCCGGACCAGCTGTGGGGAAGATGTTAATGCAAGGTTATGGTTTAAGAATGAGGTTTTTCATGAAGGTGATAGAGTGTAATTATATGTACAGCATGTAGGCTAACGTGGGAAGCGTGTGCGCGATCAAGTCATTGGTTAAGTCAATGCATAATGTCAGATCAGCATTTAATAGGGCAGAGTGTGGGTTGATGGTATTGGAAGATGTGAAATGTCATAGCGGGTATCATGATGAATAATACCATATAGTTTTAACCTCCTCTTGATTATGTGACATTTTAGTTGTGTAAAGCAAGTTACATTAGGCTAGCAATGGTAGCCTATCTGCTAACATCAGTGCATATAAGCAAGAGACATCTGAATTAGTGTTTTGCCGGGAATGTTCCACAATATGGCGTCAAACTGATCCATCTATTGGTGGTTTTCAGTTTCCTACAATGTGATTATGTCATACTCCCAGATGGGGGCGCAAGAGACAGATTTCCCTATTGTTTACGTTGTACTTTACCATGAAATATCCAAAAGGTAAATTCATTCAGGTAAATGTTGAACCTGGTAGTTTCAATTATTGACCCAAACCCAAGGACTCACTGTATTACAACATCATTTTGCATTTTAACAATTTTCATTTTAGCTGCCCCCCATCTGCATTAATTAATATTGACCGATATAATGCTGTGATGTCATCTGAAACCCAGCGATAAGCAGGCCAAGTTACACGTCACATCTGTGGAGTGGCAAGCCCAGTGACTGTAAGAATTCCTGTTTTTCAAGGTAATTTTGAGCAGTAAAAAAACATAAAATAAGTCAAATTTAACAATGTTTAATGCCATACCGGGTAACATTCCAGAGAAAGCAATAACATCTCCATGGAGACAAGCTGGCAGACATTAAATCAGAAATGTTTTTAAGTGAGAATACAATTAAAATACAGCACAGTACAAACAAAAAGAAACAAAACATAACTGCACAGGTGCATTTAAAACATTAATAACAGGGGCAGGAGTGATTTTAAATGTTTGTCACCAGATTATTAAAGTGGATTGTAACAAAGCACGTATGCATGTAACAATTAATTAAACACATCACAATCAACAGCTAATAATTACGCATTCATAAAGGCCCAGCTCCTCAGACCAATTATGCAATCACGATAACAACCTCATGCAGGCAACGTGGGTGAAATGCCCAAGGACACAAGTGATCAAAGCTATAAAGGTACCATTAGCCTGATTATTTTTCCATGTATTTTAGCAAAATTAGTCTTGATCCGGTACAGATATTTTGTATAAGCAACTTTGATACAATACATCTGTAAGTCTATGTTCTGTCCACATCTAATTATAAACCGTTTTATTGTCAGAGTATCAGGAAGTACGTGTAACATGCTAGTTGTTGCTAGCTTTACCGCAGTGGCAAAACTCTGCTTTGGTGTCTGAAAATTGTTTAAAGCACTTACAAACTCATCATGGTGAATAATTAGGAGCTCTGAATTAAAGCACTTACAAACTCATCATGGTGAATAATTAGGATGCTCTGAATTCATAAAGTAAGTGTGGAATAACTTTGGACCACTACAAACTGATTAAAATGAAATAGTTCTGTTTTTAAGACAGTAAAAATCAGATAACACTTTTAAATTCTAGCAAGATATAGAATTTTAAAACAGTTGTATCACTAATAGCAATTCCTCATAATATAATGTGTAACCGACCGTTATGGCCCCATCTTGACACTAGAAGCACCCAGCGTGGCATATGTTGATGAACGACTTTGCCATAGACCTCTGTGTAAAGCTTTGTTGTAAAAGGTCGGCTCCTCATTTATAACTGTTTGGGAAATGTAAATTAGACAGCTTTGGGGTGGTACATAGGTCAAGAAGTGGTACAACCTCCCAACGGAGAAGAGACATCAGGATAAGATAAAGCGTATGGTGTATTCACAAGGTGCATATAGAAATGTAACAATATATAAATCTAATAAATGTATTGTCATGGTTTTACACTCGAATTAAAATATGTTTTGAAATATTGTAGAAAGTCTAGGAAACAGTACTGTAGAAACACAGACTCTGAGAAAAGTAACACAACTTTCTTCGTGTTTGATTCACTGCAAAAAAGAGCAAAGGATGGAAGATTATGGGTAACATTTTATAATAACTAGATTATTTAACTAATTAGGAGTTGGGGTGTTAACTAAGTAGTTACGAAACGATTTGTTTCTTACCAAATAAATCTTTCTTCATGCTTTATTATGCCTATTAATGCAATTTAGGTAGAGGTGCGTAGAGTAGCCAAAATGTCCTCAAGTAAGAGTAACTTTGCGTCAAAATAATATTAGCCTATTCAAGTAGAAGTACAAACTTGTGGTCCATCAAATAACTAAGAGTAAGAGTAAGAGAGTAAGAGTCGAAAAGTATTTGGGGAAACTATTATTTAAGTAGACATAATTGTAAGAGTAACTGCCAGGACGTCTGATTTATAAACTTGAGGTTGATATAATTAAAAACCTTAAATAATGCACAAAACCTGGTGTTTTCACAGAATAAACTCAAAAAAATGTGCAACAAATGTTCAAATAATTTCATAATGTCAACATAAAGCTTTTGTCACTTGTAGACTTACTTACAGTGGGAAAAGTAACCAAAACTTTTACTCAAGTAAGAGTACTGTTACTTTAATTGGAATATTACTGAAGTAGATACAAAAGCATGCGCATTTATTTTTATATCATCTATCACAATATCACAGTTACTGTCGTATCCATACGCTGCATCAGTAAAACCAAGAAGCCGACCAAAAAGTCAAATATTTGTTGTGGTATTGCACTTGCACAAATCTAAAATAGCTCTAGGTGCACTAGGTCATCAAATTGAGCAGAGACATCTTCATGTTGGCAGTGGACTCCTTTGAAAAACCATAACCTACCAGAGGCCTCTTTTCACTTCCCCTTATCCAAGCAGAGATGTCACTCACCATCTATGTCTGAATGCACTTTCCAACATGCCTCTAAGCTAGCGTTTGTTACAGCCAGATCTACTGTGTATGTGCATGGACTAAGCAATTGCAGAGTAAGAGTGTATCACCAATATGTTTAAAGGTTCCATTTCCATTTTCTCCTGAATTTAGCAGATCCAATATTTAGGTGCACATGAGCAAATGTTTAAACGTGTGCAACTTTTCTGATGGATGATTTGCCACCTGCTTGTCTCTATGGAGAGACAAGCAGACAAGGTATTTTTGGCAATAAAAACTTGTTAGGGAATAAACGCAAGATAGATATGTCAGTGTAATCCCGAAGTCGTCCAGGTATGATCCATAACAAAAGAAAAAATCAATTCTATCAACGAGACAAAAGTCTTAAAGTGAAAGTGTTTCGCTGCGCATCCAAGCCGCTTCTTCAGTTCTGGTCAGATTGCTGGTGGACACTGCCTTAAATCTGTTTGAAGGGAGGAGCTAACTACACTGAAACTAGCACACAGTTATAAAAAGGAGAAATATTATGTGTAAGCCCCCCTTTCCTGTTCAGAGATGGACTGTCTTTCCTAACAAAAACTGCGTCTTTAACACCCCTCTCAGACCATTTCTTTTCTTTGGTTAAAATCTGTACCTTCCTGTCTTCAAAGGAGTGGTTAGTTGCTTTGAGATGGAGATGGCAGATTGAGGTCCCAACCTGCTCTTGCGACAGTGTTGGTATATTCTTTTATGGAGTGGCTGTTTTGTTTCTCCAATATATCGCCAGGACCAGGATTTCATGCTGCCTGAAAATCCTCTGAAGCTATTCAGACACACCAGCTGTGTAGGTTACAACTTTTCTCCAAGGTTCTGATTCTCTGTGTAGATGGTGTGAATCAAAAAGCAGGTATTTGTTGATGTGTGGGCTTCCTGAAAACTTCTACCTGGAATCACTAGGCCTCTATATATATATATAGGATCCTGTAACTATAGGTTGTTTGGATTGTTTCTTTATATTTCCGGAAATTTCCTGACTAGATCGCTCTCTTTTTAACAATGTAATGGATTTTTATTGTACCAAGTTGACATTCTTCTTTCTTCTTCACTGTGGAAGCTCTGTAGCCTGGGACTGTCTGCCAAATGACCCCTCCAACCACCCTCAATTACTTACACACCATATAGGCAATTAGGGATGTCAATAGTAATTGTTATTTATTCAGGTCACAATATATTATGTATATTGAACGCCCCCCTCTGCTTGTGGATATCCAAAATGGGCCTTCAGTAAATCTAAGACAGGTAAAAATAGGACAACAGAGAATCAGAACCCAGGAGAAAAGGTGTCCCTACACAGCTGGTGTGTTTGAAAAGCTTCAGAGGATTTTCAGACAGCATGAAATCCCGGTATATTTCAAACCTACAAACACTTTAAGACAGAAACTGGTTCACCCAAAGGACAAAACCCCAAGCCACAAACAAAGCAACGTGGTCTACTCCATTCAGCGTAGTGAAGACTGCAGTGAGCATGACATTGAAGAAACAAAACAGCCACCGCATAAGAGAATGTACCAACACCACCGCGAAAGCAGCTCTGAAGATAGTGAGGTACAAATCTTAGCCAAAGAAAATAAATGGGTTGATAGGGGAGTTAAAGAGGCTAGGAAAGACAATCCATCTTTGAACAGGAACGGAGACTTTCAACATCATTTATCTCCTATTTATAACTCCATCCTCAGGCCTAAATCAAAACAAGGCAAACAATAGTGATAGCCAGCATGCTAACAGGTAAGAGAACACCCATTAGGAGCCTGAACAATTATGCTAAATATGACTTAGGCACAGTTCACAATTAGTGTATTTCAATAACAAACAGAAACTGTAAACAAATAGGTGAGTTAGTTTCAGTGTAGTTAGCTCCTCCCAGTGTCCACCAGCAATCTGACCAGAACTGAAGAAGCTGCTTGGATGAGCGGCGAAATGTCTTCACTCTAAAACTTTTGTCCGGTTGACAGAATGGAATTTTTGTTTAATGCCATACTGTGGCACATTGCAGACAAAGCAATAACTTGGAAGCAAACAGGTGGCGAACCCCCAACCTAGTTACATACCTACCTTTAAGTAGTCTACACAGCAAAACACGTACTTGATATTTTAGTTTAGTTTAGTTTTTTTAATTCTGTATCTTTCGGTATAAATCTAAATCAATCATGTTTATGTCAAAAGTGGCAAAAAAATGGTTTCACGTTTTGTCAAATTCAGCAGCAAATGTATCGATCTGTGATCAAGGTTAAGACCAGGTTGGAACAACAAATGTGAAATGGAACTGGAATTGCGATGGTAAAGCCAACAACAACTAGCATGCTAATACACACTTATATCAGACAATTATCTGACAATAAAACGCATTCTTATTAGAGGCAGATAGCACACAGCAGACTTATTTTGACCTCAACAGTTGCATATACAATATATCTGTACTGGGGCAAGACCAATTTTGCTCATATGGAATCCCTTGAAGTAACCAAGAGTCTTTCAGAACAACATTTAAAAAACACCATACTCCCCCTTTAATCATTCCACGAATGCCCTCCACTCTTGTCCGCGTCTGCCCTGCTTTGTACAATAATCCCTCTTCTGAAGTCTCTTAATTACACACGCACAACACGTGGGGTCAGGAAAGCAGGGCGTGAAGCAGCGGTTAGCTAACCCCGCCATGTGTCTCAGCGTGTGTTAGGGAACCACTCATCCTTTACATTCTTCCGCTGTAAAAAACTGGAAAAAGCTGTCACATTTTGGCAGTCTTCTTAGCGATCCGCGCGCTTAATTGGTGCTCCCGCCTTAAGCTCACTCATGCATGTACATAACGCAACAAGGCCCACAAACGCAGGCTAAGTAAGACGTGCACATTAGCATAACGTTGAAGGGGGCTAGGGGACATGCTAATATTGTCTTTGTGATTGACAGATTAATTAACAACAGTTTTTTCATACCACAGCAGAAAGTGAGAAGAAGGGCAAACGGAGGAGTAACTAAATACTTTACTCCAGTTGTGAGTATGAGTATAGTTATACAAGTGTTGTCACGATACTAAACTTTCAAACTCAATTTTGTTACTTTGGATACTAGTTTTAGTATCGGTTAGTATCTGATTTTTGATACTTTTGACAACCCTGATTTATATAGCACAGAGATGGAATATCGAAGGAAGAAGTGTAATTAGTAGCTCTAACAAAAATATTGTTTGGCTTTACAGAATTACCTCTACTGCAAACAGTAGCATAGTCAACAAGGAAGACATGCAATCTGAACTAATAACACTTGCAGTAGCAGTAGCAGCATTAGAAGTATTAGTAGTAGCAACATTAGATGAAAAAATAGCCAAAGCATTATAAAGGTTTGAGGTTAGTGATAGCAGCAGTTATTAAAGGTACTACTACTTAACAGCATTGTTAAGTAGTGGTATTAGCAAAAGTAGCAATGAGCACATGCTTTGGAACAGCAGTTTTTGAAGTAGCAGTAAGTAGCCTATCATAAGGTAGTAGTAGCAGTTTTAGTAACACATAGGCCTGTCACAAAAACACATTTTGAACTGCGATATATTGGTTAAGTAAAAATATAGACGATAAACAATGATACTGAAAGAAAAACTGAAGCGGAATTATCCCCCAAACACTATACTAAATGTACAATGTTGTTAAAAGTTCATAATTCAATCTTCTACAGCTCAAATCTCATTATAGTACAGAAAAATAACCACAGACCAAAGAAAAAGTACTCACGGTAAATATTGACCCCCAAAAAGTATTGTTGCATCTAACATATATTGAGCGATAAGTCGATGTAGCAGTTATCGTGACAGGCCTAGTAACACATGGCATGCCTTGCGTAGTTTTTTCCAGCACAGAGAAAGCGTGCAGAGGATGAATTATAGTAGTCATACACAATTAGTAGAAGCAGTAGTAGTGTTAGTCCAATAGTCAGCTGATTACATGCATTGGTAAGTAAAGTACGCCGATGTGATGATAACAAAACCTAGCATATATGTGCAAGCATCAAATTAGTCGAGCGTGGGACTAGTTCGTGAGCTGGTGGGCGTGGCCTATACACTTGAAGGCGGATGAATTTATAATTTATGTACACAGCTCCCCAGCGGACCCAAAATGACAAAGATATCACAATTGTTCTACATTCAAACCCCTCCTAGGTGCACCCGGGCCATTGTAATCTGCATCCGCTAACTGGCACCTCTCCTTTTTATCTTAGTGGGCCGATATATGAAAAAATACAGAGCCAAGAATCAAAATGTCAGGTAGTACATTTGCATATTTATAAATAAGAGTGACCTTCTGGCGTCTGACTCAATGATCTTTGGGGTTTATGCACAGGCGCGTTCGACAGTGTTCCCCCAGGACCCACATTCGACGACTTCACTCATGGCATGTTCCACTTTCTGTCTAAGTGTTAGCATAGAAAATGAAGCCGTATTACAGTGGGGTATGAGTACACACGTTTATATTCTTCCTACGCTTTGTCAGCACTAGAAAAGCCTGGTACATATTAAATGTGAAGCAAAGAATTGTATAAGGAAAGTTGCTCAAATGAACTCAACTGAACTAATTAGAGTATGGTAGACACCCACGGACAAGATATGCATGTTTGAAGTTTTCTTGCCAAATTTTCAATTTACAAGCAAAATCTTGTACTTAATTTGAGAAGTCAGTCATTTTGGCCCCCAGTTAGTAAACAGGATCCCAACTTCTTTAGCCCATGCCTGAACCTGTACTAGTTTGAAGCTTGTACAGTTCAGTCTTTTTGTTCAGGCTCTTTGAAGAGAACGGGTCCAAAAGATTCGAATCCCGCAAAGGAGCCGAAAGTCCCATCACTAATGTTAACTTTGTATGCGGGGACTGAGTTAGGTCATGTTTATGGATTTATCATCAAAACCTTGCCTACACTATAGTTCCTTTAACGTAACACTTTTATTTCACATTTCTCACAATTCCTCACACAATATATATAATTAGTTACAATTGTGAGAAAACATATACTTGGTGTTGACATTTACAGACAGAGAAGCTATGGAAATCAAAACCTGTCACACCCATGTCATATAACTGAAGATATTACATAATTTAAGTGCACTTGGATATATGCAGACAAAATTATGCTGTCAACTTGTCATAATGAAAATCAGTGTGCTGGCTAGGTTCAAATAAACAGTCTGATGTTATGACACATGTCCCGAAGACTTCATGCTCCACTCACATGTCAACCACAAAGAATGAATGTCAAAAGCAAGTTGGCAGATTCAATATATTCAGAAATGTAAATGTAACGCAAAAATTGTCTTGCCCCAGTACAGATGGATTGTATAAGGAAGTATGTGTTAGCATGCTAGTTGTCCCAAGCTTTACCGCTTTTCATATTTTTAAGATCCTTTATTTAAAAGTTTTGCACAGGAAGACATCAATGTTTGGATTGCAGCCAGCTCTTTCTCTGCAACCAGGTTCAAAATGGCACCAACCAGATGTCCTAGATTTAGACAAATAAATCTATCCCATCATTTTATTAGCAAACACACAACACAGACTCGATAATGTATTTTACTTTTACCAAACATCTCTCAGTTTCTCTTGAGGCTCATAATTCCCCACTACCAGCATGGAACTTCTTGATGCAACACTTCATCTTGAGATCAACCCGTGGCGCCTCTCCGCATTGCCCTCATCACTTTCTGGGTCAATTTGCATCTTCATCTGAGCTTAACGTGATGCACAAACAACATATGCCTACTGATGCCTTACGCAAGCGCCAAACGCAGTCACCACCACCCTCATCGTAGACGGCCTCGATGTCTGGACCGGCTCGATCATCCTCTGGCGCCCTATTATTGCGGAGTGACCCCAGCAGTAGCCATCTGGGCCTGGTCTATTGTG
>KN485415.1:34529-50133 GCA_000787095.1 Periophthalmodon schlosseri | reverse complement strand
AGGGACGGGTGGGGCGGGAGGGGTGGGAGGGGTCACTAGGGCACGGGGGGCGCACATGTGGTAGACGGATAATGCTGAGTCTTCACAGAATGAGTAGAATGGGAAAGTTCCGGTACTAGCTGTAGACTATTCGTCAACCAACAGCTGATAAACATGTTGCTTCACACGACCAGGTTGGTCAAATCAGGGGTTTCAGGCAAATGATTCCTACCAGATTTGAAAGATTTTGCGAGGACATTTTGAAGGGGCAGTTTGCTGTGATATACTTTAAGGAAAATGTTTTTTGGTTGGAGTTTGGAACCTAGTTAAGCCTAGGGTTTGGTTAAGTTCGTTTTCGTTCCTCCCAAGCTAACTAGCACTAGCATTAACCATTCAAAAGCTATAATATTTATGTTTTGTTTTTGTTTTTTTGACTGTTATGTTCCTCTATGTTTTGTTTCTGTTGCTTTCTTTCTTTTTGATTTGTTATTCTCTTTTCTGTACCCCATATATAAAAAAAGAGAAAAAATCGTTAATAAAAAATTGATGACAAAAGATATAATATTCCATTTGGAGGACCAGTGTTGCTATAGCACGAAACCCATGGAGAGGTAGTGTCAACAGCATTCTACTACCACATGCGTTTATTTTATTGACTTTTTTTTTCTTTTATTCTTTTTTGTAGAGTGAATTGACCCATAAATTTGCCTGACAACAAACTGAATCCTTGGATGATAGTTATAAATATACCATAATTTTCATATGGTCTTATTATGTCTAAAACATAATGGGTGACAGTAAGTGTTTGTGAGTGGTCAGACCCACTGGCCCACAGGTTGGCGGTACGATTCCAGCTCCCACAGATGGGGCAAGACACTTAATCCACCTCACCCCCAGTGTCTGTGTACACTGGTGTATGAATGTGTGTGTGAATAGGTGAGCGATTCCTTGAAGGTGGAAAAAGCACTGTATGAAAATGTGACCACTGACAATTTACCATTTAAACCCGATAACCCTGCAAGACCTAAACAAACAAGTTCTGAAATGTACGATTATTGTATTCATTTAGCAGTTCCAATTTCCATCTTCTTTCAAACACTGAATGAATTCTTCAGGATTCCTCTGAAATGTGTAAAGTCAAACAGATTTTTAAAAAGATATTTAGCCGTTTCAAAGTATTAGAAAAATGCACTTGAATGGACTGGCAGTTAACATTGAAATAGGAAACTCATAGGTAACTCAAAACTGCTCTTAGCAACATAAGGATTTTTGAATTCAGTTTATTTCAAATCCGCTAGCTCTATTATTTCACAGCACATATCTCAACTATCTCCTCTTCTGTGAAATCATACAGCGATACCCTTTGTGTCAATATAAAAACATATGAAAAGTGTTGCGTGAAATCTCAAGATCTAGACGGCTCACGTATGTGTAGATTTGAGAATAACCATAAGTACATATTGCCTTAGCATGCCCCTGCCTTGAGTGATTCATATAAAACCCGGATCCTCGTGTGCACCCGGGCTAACAGCAGCGATCCGTCTCATGAAGTGGAATACAGATTTCCTAGGTGTGTGCTTTCAGTCATGCACGGCTATGCTAACATTTCCCCTGTGCGCTAAGACGTAAGGCCAGGCTCATTCCAGGGTACATGGAGCAGACGTGTCCTGTGAATGTAAGGCTTGTGTTTATCTTGTTTATCTGTGTGAGCTAAGGGACTAAGGGACACAGTCATGAAAGTTCTCGTTAAGACCCGGTTAAGACCTGGGTTAGTCCTGGGTTAGTCAAACCTGATTTAGAATCAGTGTATTTAAAGTTCAGTCAGGGTGTATTTCTAGGTCAGGTATAAAAAGTATATAACTTTTCAACTGCCAACTGGTTGTGTCCATGGAGATGTTCTTGTTTTAACTGGAATGTTCCACAGTATGGTGTTTGGCTTCAACCTTGCACTGAAACTGAACTGCTCATATAAGAATGCACATTTGAATGCAAGATGGACACATTTAATGCCAAACTGTAGAACTTTCTATGCAAAGTTAACATCACCATGGAGACAAGCAGGTGACGGAGCCCCCACCAGTTGCGCCCCTTTAAAACAAACGGTTTAAAAATGGTTTAGTCCTGGTTTAGCGCTAGTTTAGCTTAAAAGTTCCTGGTTTAGCCATGTTTTTCCAACCTTGACAAGTCTGCTGTAATACTCTATAGCTATTTAGTCATGGTTTCTCTTTCTTTCACTGTAAACATAAATACTGTACGACCTTCATTCCTTCAGCTGAATCCCAAACTCCACTTTGTTTTGAAGCCGAGCCAGAAACGAAGAATTTCAACACATTCCAGCCACAAAGAGAAGGGAATCAATGAAGAATGCGCTGGCTCGCTGTGGAGATTGTACCAGCGTGAGCATGGATGGATTAAGTCTCATAAAGGCCAAAGCAGAGAAGCACCTCGCTAACACTGCCGGGGTTTGGAGGTTCATTTCCCACAGAGAACACCCACATTTCGACTTTTAAATCAGGCTTTTAGAGATGTCTTTAGCAGTACTACTCTGTTACATGTCTGTTTTAAGTGGTTAGTCGTGGAGTCTACAGAGGCATGTGTTTTTGATGCATTTTTTGTTTCTTTTTGGCAAGGTCAAAATTTCACAAAACAAAATCTACAAATGGTTTCATATTGATAATTATCTGCAATGAAACTAAAACCAATTTCAGTTTGATTGTAGAATTACTTGCTACATACTTCAACTGTCAAGGACTATGACTGTTTTCGTGGAGATGTTATTGCTTCACCTGGGTTGTTCCGTAGTATGGTATTAAACAAGTAGCTTTTTTCAGTTCAGGTGGTTTATTGTTCAAAGAATTCCTTGAAAAATTGCATGCTTAAGCATGTATAAACAGGGCCCTGAGGAGTGATATCGGCATGAAAATTTAATGCTATACCGTGGAAACTTCTATGCAAAGCAGTAGCATCTCCATGAAAACAATCAGGTGGCATTTTATCCACTAAAAAGTTACTCAGAGCAAAGATTTTTCAAAAAATATATATATATATTGTTGCGGTAGCTTTACCAAAAAACATGTATAACTCTTATTTTAAAATTTGGAACCGTACCCAGTTCAATCCATTTCACCTTTCCTTGGCAAAGTCTGAATGGAATGCCATGGTGGATAAACTAGTTTTAAAAGTGAATTTAGCATAGAAAAATATCCCTGACTTCAATTTTAGTTTTAAATTTCCAAAACACATAATCCTGAGGTAAACAGCCCTCAGAGGGACCACCACAAAATAAATTAGATCCTATTCATAAGAGAATTGGAGATACACATTATCTGATTTTTACTGTCTTAAAAACTTGGAAAAACAGAACTAGTTAATTTTAAATGATCCAAAGTTATTTGTCATCTTATGCATTTTCACAACTTTCAGAGGTTTTTTTATCACAGTAAAGTTAACCAAACAACACCTAACATGCTAATGCTCACTTCCTGATTATCGGAACATAAAGTGCTTTATAATTGGATGCAGACAGCACGCAGTGGACGCATTTTGATCTCAAGAGCTGCTTATACAATATATCTGTACTGGTGCAATTTTGTTCAAATACATAGGGAAAAAATGGGTACAGGGCTTTAAGAATAGATTTCTTAGCTGCCTGTTGCCAAAGTTGCATTTAGTCTGAAGTGAGAATCCAATGATCTTGTTAATCCCTAAGAGCCAACTGCTGTTGTGGTTTTGGGCTTTACAAAAATAAACTGAATTGAATTGAGAACCCAAACTCTCTGAGCATATGTTCACCTGCTGCAGGATTGGATAGTTGGCTAATTGGAATCTGCAGCTCAGAGTATAATTGTACGTGTGTGAAAAATATGTATTATCTTGTGAACTTGTGTGTGGAAAGTGTGTTAACATGAAAACAGCAGTAATGCGATCAGGAATAATGGTAAACATGGCAAAATCATTACTTAATCCCAATTATTTTGAGATTTTAGGGTTACTAGAAAGGTTAATTAGCACAGTTGTCTGTGTAAAAAAACTCTTAATAAATACAAATGATTTTCTTCTCAGCGGCCTACACTAACTGCAGCAGTAGTGTAATGGGTCAAGCTGTTGCCCATGAACTCTGGATGGTCACTGGTTTGATTCCATCCAAACCAGTGGAAGGGATTTGGGCTAGACAATACTTTTAATTGTTGTCATCAATTTCATAGCATAGAATTGTATTTTGCTTCATTCAAGCTTGTTTCATTAAACTATTAATCCAAAGTTATTTTCTCTGAGCACTGAAAAATGCTCTGTTTGCATTTTGCAACGATTGTTGTCTCACAGGTAAAAATACAGACTTTTTCTACACAGTTTTTAAGCCTATAAGCCATCTCTGGACTCTGGACTGCGATCTAATTGTGTTCACACCAGGTACTCCTGAAGAAGATCCTGACTAAAGATCTGGAGATGGGTCAGAGGCGGCCTGTGGCATTGGCAGTATAGGCAAATGCTAACTGTGCACAATGATGGGAGGGGCGCCAGGCACTGCTCTATGCGCTGTGCTCAATGACATATGAATGCAAATCAAAGACAGTTTGGCGTCTGAAATACTGTTCTACATCCACTAAACTTTAAGTCAGTCGGCGAAGCACGCTTCTGTTGAACATAAAAGGCGAGGCCAGCAGTCTGAACAAAAGTTTTAGGCTTTGAATTGCATGGACTGATGTCTGGAGCGTCTGTCTGGAGCATCTGTCTGGAGTGTCTGTCCAGAGTGCAGTGTGAGGCTGCAGCAGGGGCAGGGGCAGAGCACAGGGAGGGAGCAGAGGGCTGGGGCTCCACTGGGAACCACTAACATGATTTGGACACAATTGTGAAATACAGGTTAGCCTCAACTGTCATAATGTATAACTAATAGACAGAAATTAACTCCTGTAAAAAATGATTTGTTGATGTAATTTACCCAGATTACCCCCCACTGCAGACACATATTGCTACTAACAGGTTGCCCCAGCAATTCTGCTGAATGGGTCAAATGCAGAGAAGCAGCTAGTCTTCTGGTTCATAGACTATACCCTCTCTCCTGTCCTCCACAGACACTTCTGTCTGCTGCCCTCAGGCTGCAGATACAGGACTCTGAGGTGGAAGTGGCCACGCTTCAGTAAAAGCTTTGTCCCGTCTGCCATCACCGCTCTCAACAGTCTGTAATCTGGATCTTCATCAGCATGCGTGTGTGTGTATGTGTGTGTGTGTGTTCATTTTTCTTTATTGTTTGTATTTATGTGTTTTCTTTTGATAGTGTCTGTGAAAAAGAATTTCCCCTTGAGGACAATAAAGGTCTATCTATCTCTCTGTCCCTCCCGCAGTGCCCGACCTTGTACACCTCGTCAGACTAGTCATCCTAGCTATTTATTTATTTCACTTCTTTTCACAACTTTCTCCTCAACTTTAATATCTTGTGCCACTGGGACACTCCAAGGCCCAGCGCTTTGATAAGTTTAAACACCTACTTTTTAAAGAGTAATATCTACAGCCACCTTGGGATCACATACCCCGGGTCTTGCTCCATATCAGTGATTTGACTTTTTTTCCTAAATAGAAGGCAGAGGTTTGTAGAGCGAAGAGAATTTGCAGTTTTGTAATTAGTTGAACCGGAGTTTTATCGGTGATGTGATTTGCTACATAATAACATTGGGGATTAAACATGTGCAAGAAAAGAGATAAAAAAGTTGTATTAATGTACTCCAAAATACCTCGCAAGGAAGTAGCCATCTGTGACAAAAACACTGTGTCTTGAATATTTTTATTAAATTTCAAATTATTTAAAAAGGCACTGTACCTGATTGTCTTAAAAAGATGCAAAACAATATTAACTAATTCTAAACAGTTTCTGGTGGTCTAAAGTTATTCCTCAGGAGGAGTGACAGCAATCCTAACAACAACTAGCATGCTAACCATCTACCAGTGCTACATCCTGGTTTGCGGATGATAAAAACGCTTTATAAATAGATGCAGACAGCAAACAGCAGTCTTATCTTGACTCTAAGAGCTGCTTTAAAACACATCTGCACTGGGGCAAAACAAATTTTACTTTATTACATGAAAAAGATATAGGTCCCTTTAAATGCCATTTTCTAACTCTACTAAAATAATTCGGAAAAATTAGCAAAAACACGTTGAAATCAGATAAAAGCAAAAAAGAAAAATGAAATGTCATGACAGATTGCAAAACTATGAAACCAAAAAACACATTTAATTAACCACTTCCACCAGTTTGCAGTCATGAACTTGGCCATATTCTGAAACGAGACCTTATAACAGAAATCCCTTTTGGCACCCTGCATCTTTCTGCCCCTTCTCTGGCAAATCTCACCGCCTCTGTTTGGCTAGCAGATTTTCTTCTCATCCATAGTGACACTCGCTGACAGCATGACTACAAGAATCATCCACCCGCTTCAACTTTGACCCCTCCCCCCCGTCACCAAATGCGGAGTACCAACCCTCGCGGACGGCAAACCTTTAGCGCGCGCAGGGTCGGAGCTAGCAAAGCATTCGTCACCTCTCAGATTGTCACTGCCGCAGACAGAGCTAACCGCGGGTTCTCTAGGTTGGACAATTGGTTCCGCCGTGGAGTGTAAACAGGAGCAGCGGTGGAATATTCATGGAGATTATTCCCGGGTTGTGTCAGCAGGAGTGACAAATCTCAGAGGTAATGGTGGAGAGGTGGATTCACATATGCCAAGGATGGAGGGATAATGGACAAGAAGCCATTATAGAGGAGGAGGTATGTTGCTGCATTTGGGGTGGTTCAATAAGGGGCACAGTGGAAGCCATAGCATCAATCATATAGCTGTCATTGGCTACACGGGGGACCTGTCACTTAGAAATGGCTTGAACGCTACCAAGGCAAATGTGCGGAGAAAGAAAGCTTCTGTATTGTATATTTAAGGCCACAGTATGTAACTTATAAAAATTGCCTAAAATAAAAGCTTTTTTTTCAATTTGGTTGTGTTTTTTGCACAGAAAAGCGTGCGTCCTTACTGTGAGTGGGCTTGCATGTCCACAAACCTGACTCTTATTTGGCCTGGAAGACGGTCTCCTCCTGTTCGTTTCCATGGAAATGTTCCTTTGGCTGTATTCTTCCACAGTATGGCATAAAACTTATCTCCATGGAGAATATTTTAACGTTTCGTTTTAACTTGCCATCTCCAGAAAGTTACATACTCTGCCTTCAAAGGTTGCCATGGTTGTTCCACAGTATGACATTAAAATCAGTTATATTTACTAATTCCAAGTATTTATTGCATAGAGATTAGTTATTTTTTATTGCATTCTTACTATGTGTGAGTTCACCTCTCCACAGATCTGGCCTGTAACTTGCTCTGGTGTTGTCACCTGTTGCTGGCAATATGGATAAAGTGCCTTCCTGGTTAAGGTTTGAACTGGTGAGCCTTCCGTTGGTTGGTGGGTGAATGTTTAGCCTACTGTGCCACTGTGACATTACATTGAATATCTAATTTGTCTTAAAATTATACTGTGAGTCAAAATAGGCCGGGTTTTGCCTTCAGATTATTTGCTCAGTTCCGGTGTCACCCAAAATATATGGATTCTTCACTGAACTTTGTCTGGAAGTTTAAAAAACACACAAAAACTCCCACACATAATGTTTGGATTTTACAAAACCATCTGCCACCTCAACTCACTGGCTCTGAATTAAGGAGCAGACGACAATGAGCACTCAAAATAGGAAAAAACTAAGGGAAATCAAATGTACTGCCAATGAGACAAAAATCAGGGTTATAAAAGCAGGACACATCATGAATCACAAAACGAAATAAAAATATAACAGCACTGATACCAAACAAATCGTAACAGTTGAATTGTTTAAATGCATATGCTAAATCCAGAACTTTGGCTCGAACACAGCATGATTCATCCCCTGATATGGTTGTGTGAATGTGGCGTTTTCAAAATAAAACCTAGCCGATAGCAAAGGAATTATTGTGCTAATACGATATCTGTTCCTTCATATGGGCCTATTTTGAGCTCTGGTGAAGTGGTAAAGTGTGCATGAAAGAAACAAAACAAAATGATATTGTCTTTATGAGCGAATGCCATTAACGTAACAAGCTCAAAGTGGTCATTGTAGTGGAGAATAATATGGGATCTCACAGTTTATGGTACGCTATGCAATCGCTATAGAAACTGTAGAAATGTGTCCTCCATTTCACAGCCTGGTTTAGTCCTTGGTCTAGTTCAACGTTTATTCCAGGTTGTCCCAATAATTCTTAAGACTTATCGTTCATAAATAAAAGCTGGGACAATATATTTTGGGGCTCAGTATTTATTGTGTGTACTTTTTCTTTGCACTTAGGAGTAAACTGTTATTATTTTTGTATTAGCATAAGATTTGAGCTGTAGAACGTCTATGGCTGATTTAGTAGCATCTTGTTTTTTTTTTGTTTTTCTGCATTAGGCTTATTGGTTTGTCACTTACGATATTTTCTGAAGTCTATAGAGAGACAAGAGAGGAACATGCAAACTGCACAAAAGCTGTAGTGGGTTAATTCTATGAAACAGATGGTAGCTAGTTTAATTCCCACCCATGCACACTGAGTCTGTAAGAAACTTCACCCGCATTGCCCATTTTCAGTTCTGGCAGGAAGGGCATCTGGCACAAAAATCTCTTACTGGGTTTACTGAGGAAGAAAATAGCCCTCAGAAAAAAAAAAATCTACAATTGTCCTCCATAAACAACCAACATTTTGGGTTGATAGCTTAGTGCTAGCTTATTTGACAGCGTAAGTGTCCCTGTCTTGTTGATGATACGTCCTGTCTACAAAATGGTGGAGGAATTAGGAGACACTTTGGAGCTATAAACGATGGTCAACATTTTAGAAACACATACTGCTGTCAGCACCATTACTGCACAATCAGGTACCGGGTTCGGCTGCAGGATCAATAGCGCCACTCTCTCAGCTCTGGACAATTCAGGACAATCAGCAGCACATGGTAAGATGTGATGGCATGGTGTGCTGATGTGCACCAAAAATAAAATCTAATCAGGAGGTGGAAGCTGAAATACTAGTGGTTTAGGCATCGTTTTGCGCTGTAACCATTCTTGCGTTTATCACTCAAATTACTTGTTAATGACCCAATGTAATACGCAATGTCTTTTGCAATGATTATGTTGATTTGGTTGGTGTTGATGGTTGACGGTTGGTGGACAGCCACCATGTGCTAACAAGGCTGCGACATCAGCAAGGAGGAGGCGGAGTCGTGTTTTGGGTCGGAATCATGGGGAGAGAGCTGGTCGGTCCCTTTAGGGTCCCTGGAGGTGTGAAAATGACCTCTGTAAAGTATGTGGAGTTTCTGACTGACCATGTTCTTCCATGGTACAAAAAGAAGAACCGTGCTTTTCATAGCAAAATCATCTTCATGCAGGACAATGCACCATCTCATGCTGCAAGGAATACCTCTGCATCATTGGCTGCTATGGGCATAAAGAAGCTCATGGTGTGGCCCTGATCCTCCCCTGACCTCAACCCTATTGAGAACCTATGGACCATCCTCAAGCGAAAGATCTATGAGGGCGGGAGGCAGTTCACATCCAAACAGCAGCTCTGGGAGGCTATGGATGTTCAATGGATGCAAGAATTATGAAGCTCCTATCAAATAAGGGGTCCTATGTTAAAATGTAACTTGACCTGTTAAGATGTTTTGATTGATATAGCTTTTGATTTCAGTAATATGCTAATATAGCATATTACTGAAAAGCTTCTAATTGAAAAATAAATGACAATTTTCAGTTCTTTACAACAATAACATGGTTTGAAACTCTGTTGTACATAATAATTGGAACAGTGCATTTTAAGTTTTTATTTTTGAAAAAATACTGTTATCATTGGGAGGTTTGTTCAATAACATTCGAATTGTTCTCTAAAGGTTAATGACTTGAAAGTTATGATGACTGTCATTTATATTGACGATTTGGCAAAATCATAGAAAAATATCATTTGCATAATAATTTGGAACGCAGTGTATATTTTTGTTCCTCTCAAATAGATGCTTTTACAATAAACCACATGTTGTAGAGGCTATTTACTTAAACTTTGAGAAATAGAATTCAGGTACAGGACTTTTAACAATACAATGTTTACAATAACCTCTAGGTAAAAAAATATGATTTACTCTTATCTCTCAGTTCTGCAGAATCAGCCAAAATGCCATCTGACATCCTTATCTAACTGGTGGACACTTGACGCTGCCAGGCAAGACATGCATTCAATTAGCTGCACCACCCATCCCTCGCAGCCAGCAAAACGCCAAAAACAACTTTCCACCAGTAGCTATTCTGTGCTAGCTGACGCGCGCCTGCTACGTTAACCTACACTCCCCAACAATCTGCCTGATTCCACCATGCCTTCCATCTAGCGCATCATTAGAAAGCTTGTTGAAAATAAAACCCAGAAGAGCGGCGCTACGGTTGTGTTAGCAATCAAATGAGTCACTAAGGGAAGCAATCACCAAAAGCAGCGGCTTCTGGTTGAATTAAATACAGCCGTTCAACGACAATGTTAGTGGGATTTCGAGGTGGGCAAATTAACTTTATTGTCTGAACATGTTGAGGGAAGGACTTGACAGGCAGCGTGGCGTTCGACTGGCAAGGCTCCATCTGTGCCGTAATCATTTGTTGGTATTTAGGGAGAGGATAAACATGTTGGAAACACCTGGTGAGAGGAGGCGGGTGCCAATTTTGAGGTGCCGAGGGGGCAGGAGATGGGCAGGGGCTGGGGGTGTCGAGCGCTGCTTCTCAGAGGAGGACAGTGTGTTGACGGGGAGGTATGGTGAAGGTGATGAGCAGAGAAAAGTCATTTAAGATGATATCATACCAGGGAAAGTCACAATGGGATTACTGACATATTGAGGTAAAGAAAATACCATAGTTTAAGTTAAATTAGCCAACAGGAGATTGAAAGATTGTAAAAAGTTGCAGTTGCGTACAAAATACACTCTGATGCACATTCATGGGTTTCAGCTCCTATAGAAGGCACCATTTTAAGGACATTTGACCACTCAAAAATGTGGATAATTGCCATGGCAACCGACAATACGTACTGGTAAGTCATCTTCTGAGAGCTTACACTTAAATGTGATTCTCACTTATAAGAGAAACTAACCAATCGGAGGAACGGGTGGGAACAAGTATTAGTATGAGCAAGGAGATAAAAAAAGACAATAAATTCTCCTCAGAGTGGCAGATTGTTACAGGTTTATATCTCAAGTCAGGTTAATAATGTTGTATTGCCCACCGACAAGTGAAAAGTGAAGCTTGAAAATCGTAAACTACAGTTGCTACTTGCGACTAACAATTTGCATCAGTTATCAAATTGCATTAGCATTAGCATTCACCAAACATAGTGTGGACAGGCCCATAAGTCTTACAGTCATTTCTATATGATAAAAAGTCCTTAAAACTCTTACATTTCTTATTTCCAACTGAGAAGGGGCTTAATTATCACGTCTACTCCTCTTAAACTGACGGCCAATTCCTCTAAGTAAGGATGCAATTTATTTCTTGCATGTGATTTCAGATACTCAATCCTTTCTCATATTTGGACACTGCCAAGGTTTGAACAGTTTCCACGCTTGGGAACTTCCACAAGGAACTGCTATGATTAATGGTAAAAGTAAAAACCCCATTCCTTCAGGCACCTTAACAAGTTTGCTTTTGCCAGTAGAGAGTCCAGCGAAACGGCCGTCCAAGCAATTACGATTTTTCAAAAAGTCATCAAACTGTTGGAGTATGGAGAAGTAAAATGCCTTATTGAATCTCGCTCTCCCTCCTCCCTTTTTCCATTCGTCTGCCTAGCATGCTCCTAGCTTGACCCACCCACTCGCACATGGTGAAAAAGCTCCCTCGCTAATAATGCAGTGATTTCCGAATGCTTTCTCATTACTAACTGGTCATTTTTATCCATTCCAGGCGTAATTACACGTATTTTTCTCATGCCAACTACACATTAGCAGATACAATGTGAACACCTCCACACACACACACCTCCATCTTGGGCCCCTTGGAAGTTGTGTTACTTAATAAATTGCACCCAACTGCTGTTGTTCTTGTTGAGTTCAATTATAATATAATATAATTATAGATAGTGTAACAATGTAGTGTAATTGCGTAACCTGTAACATGTAATATTAGGAAATCTTGCTGTTTAATCCTATTTACAACATGTATTTACCACTTGGTGGATTAAAACAACAAATGCCACCATCTTTTGTTCTTCTTATTTCTGTCTCATATTATAAGCTAGACCAGACATGGGCAAACTACGGCCCGGGGACCACACACGGCCCGTTGGGCTTATTAATTCGGCCCGCCGAACGTGACCAAATTATATTAAAATAGGTAAGGGTAAACCTTGTTCAATTTACCTTTCCCCTGTAATGCCAATGTTTCCCCAAAAGATGGAGCACTTCAGCTACATCAACCTTGTTCGCGTGTATTACGCTCTTATTCTCTCATCAGCCTTTCTGCAAAAATTAGCTTATCAAATAAAAGAAAAGTGGATAGTGAGCACCGAGTGTTTAATGCAGAGTGGACAACAAAATATTTTTTTACTGAAGTCCAATCAAAGGCTGTGTGCTTAATACGCCAAGAAACTGTCGCGGTTTTCAAAGAGAACAATATCAGCTGTCACTTCTACGAAGCATGTCAACTACGCTAGCAAGCAGTCAACGCAGGAACAGGCGGCTACGGCTCAGAGGGTGTAATATATACATATATATCCTGGCCCGGCCCCTCTGTCAAATTTTAGAACCCATTGTGGCCCGTGTGTAAAAAAGTTTGCCCACCCCTGAGCTAGACTGACTTTCTGCTTTAAAACGGTCCACTGTGTAACTTTTCCGGTGCAAGGTCTGCATGCGATGCCATCAGGCAAAGTTACAGCTCAGATCTGAGAAGACATGTTTTTGACTGTATTTTTGAGAAATAAAAACATCTGTAATGAATAGATGAGTTAAATGCCATGCTGTGGAACATACCAGGCAAAGCTTACATACTTCATGGACGTTTTACCATGAAGTATGACAGAAAGTTACATAGTGTGTCTTTAACCATGTTGCAATATTATGTTCTTGTCATAAACATGTGTTTTATTAATTTCATTACACAAATTTCCTTCATAGTATAGGTGGGTATAGGCCTGTCACGATAATACATTTTGAAGTGCGGTATTTTGCTGAAGTAAATATAGTAGAATTGGCCCCAAAAAAGTATTAGGTAGGTACAATATAACAGAATAAATAACAGAATGTGACAGCTTGCATCTATAATGAGTCATAGAAGTTCATAATTCAACCCTCTACAGCTTAAATCTTACCATAGTACAGAAAAACAACCAAACTTTTCCCACTAGTGAAAAGAAAACGTCCCCATGATAAATATTAATCCCCAAAAATTATAACTGAACGATAAGTCGATATAGTAATTCTCGTGACAGGCCTAGGTGGGTGATACTGACATTGCTTTTTTGAAGATATGCGAAATTAGGATATCAACTGGAGTACGTTTTGTCCATTACAAAAACTGTCAAAAAGCTGGAGAGGAGTTCACCACACACAATGTTATGTTCAATTTTATCACACCTTACTTGATTGCAAAGAATTGAACGTTTGTATTCCGCTAGAAGCTACAGTACAGAAAGAGAAAGCATTGTCTGGGAGGCCTAATGTCTTCATGGTTTGGGACAGCTATTGATTTCTTAAACTACTTTATGGGCAAAACGGGGGAAGACATTTATTATTTGCAAGCTTCTGCAGTTTCAGTGGGGCCATTTGTTCTTGGGCAACTGACTAAGGTGTTAGAAAAGTGCCTGCTAGATGCTTTTTCCTGTGTGACATCATGGTATGCTCTTGTTTCATCATTTTACTATAAATCGTGTGACAAAAGGTTATTGATAGGTCTTTCACAAGTGCATGGTTGAACTGTGTAAGCTTAAAGTTGCTGCGCCTGATTTACACAGTCTTAAAAAATGAGCTAGTTCACTTTAAAACGATTCGCAGTTTTCCAAAGTTATTCCTCACTTACCTCATGCATTCTGAGCATCCTAATTATTCCCCTTGGTGAGTTTATCAGTGCTTTTCACAGCTTTCAGAGATGAGAGAGGAGTTTACCGT
The DNA here is from genome assembly GCA_000787095.1 of Periophthalmodon schlosseri. Classification (NCBI taxonomy): domain Eukaryota; kingdom Metazoa; phylum Chordata; class Actinopteri; order Gobiiformes; family Gobiidae; genus Periophthalmodon; species Periophthalmodon schlosseri. The sequence goes on along the minus strand of KN485415.1, from coordinate 35,994 downwards.
GACATAAGGTTAGGAATTAGCATGCTAGCAGCACACTTCCTGATTATCTGACAATTAAAAACTTTATAATTAGATGCAGACAGAACACAATGGTATTATTTTGACCTCAAGAGCTGATTATCTGTACTGGAGAAACACCAATTTTGCTAAAAAAAATTTGGGTACAGGCGAATCTCTCATATGTTTCTTCTTGCTTTTTCACAATACATTACAGATTTCTACCGCAGCAGCAGAACCATTAGCCTCCTCAGCTTCTTTCTTTCAACCACACCAGTGTCTTGGCTTTACTGATGCCAAAATGTATCCAATCAATAAACTACCTGTCTCACGTCTACCTGTCTCATATATTATGCTTCTCTCCTGATTTTTGACGATACCGATATTCGATATTTGTCTTGCTGCTGGAGCCGATAACATTTGCTAATATCGATATCATTATTTAAAATATATCCCCAGTATCCCCAACAACAAGACAAAACATCTAAATATATTTTTCTCGGGAACCAAACCATAACCAGACAGAACCTGGCTGCAATTCAAGCTCTATCCATTTTGTTATCACATTACAAAATTAGGCTCCCAGGGCACAACCGGTGCACAGGCTGTCTGGTGCGACAAGCACAAAGAACACATTTTATCTTTCCATTTTCTATATCACGCTAAATCTAAATCTTCAAAACCGCCTAACATGAAAACACGATTTGATGGTCGCAGCAAAACATCGGTGGCAGTTTGTCTGAAAGCAGTGACGTACCCAGCACTGATGTAAACGCCCCAAAAAAATGGAGGAAAAAATGAGAAAAAAAAATACAAAGGATGCTGTCAAAACACCGGAAAAGCATCTTACAGGATTACAGCGTCAACAATGGAAGCGTCTGTCAAGTGTGACCGCTCGGTGTCTGCCTACGATTTTTGCTTTTGACAATATCACTCATCTGCTAATCGGGCCTTTCACTGCTCTCTCGCCTTTTGCCTCATAATATCTGATCTGTGAAAGTGTTGTTAGCATTACTTGTTCACTAAGTAAGAAGGCGTATGGATTGTATTGTCTCGCAACAGTATAAATCGTTGTCACATTTATGCAAGAAAGTGTTTAGTGCAAGGATTTTAAGCATCTGGTGGAGCTCTACCATCTGAGCCACTGCCTCCCCCAGTAGACAGATATTGCAGCAAATTTATGTGCAGAGATTTTTTTTTTTATGGATCAACTGAACTTAAATTTTATAGCTAAAAGTTAATGTTTCTTTACTTATTTTTGTAGCATGGTGGTTGAGTGGCTTGCTAGTACTCTCGCCTCACAGCAAGAAGGTTCCAGTTCTGAGTGGGTTTCCATCAACCCAAAACGTGCGCAATAGCTCAAATTCTCCAGCAAGGCAGTCCAGACATAAGGCTAGCTCAAGATCTGGAGATGCGGCACTGCTCTTGACACGCTGGGTCAAACGCAGGGGACAAATTTCCCTACGAG
>KN485415.1:17236-28034 GCA_000787095.1 Periophthalmodon schlosseri | reverse complement strand
TTAGTGTTTACACGGATAGGGACGAGAGAAGCGGAGAGAAGTGTGCTGGCAAGTTGTGGTCGCACTTGTTCCATTGAGCGCGTAATCCCCCCAGCCACGAGCGCAGAGTCTCTCCGTGCTCCCCGCGAAAGCCCGCACCGGGAGCATCTGATGAGCGGTGTTGGAAAAGCGAGCCCCCTCCTCTCCGCGTCCCTCCTCGCTTCTCTCATGCTACTTTTTTTGCACTGTCAAGCGAGCAAGGAGCCAGGGAAAGCGGGACCGCGGCGCCCCCATGCGGAGAGAAGAGGAGGAGGACGCAAAGAGCGTAATGTTGGAGCATGTTGATAAGTGATACCAGTGCATGAAGGTAAGGCAGTCTAATAGTCAAAAGACAAAGTGTAATTGTTATTCAAATTTAGCTGCAGTTCAGTTACTCAGGGTTACTCTGATGTATTTAGGCTGTCAGTTTTAATAAAGCAAAAAAAACAAAGTCAAAGTCAGTGGCCCTGTTTCAAGAAGCACGTTTAGTCCAAACTCGGGGTTTGTTCACCCTGAAAAGAAATCAACTCAGAGTTTTCAGTTTCACAGAGAGAGTTAACCTAAACCCTGAGTCAGTCACCATGGTAACTCACTCTGTGAACCTAACCCGGTCCAGAGCAGGGTTTATTCCTCTAATCCGGAGTTTAGCCAGAGTCTGCTCCTGAGGGAGAGCTCTGATTGGACAGTTCGCTTCCCCATTCACAGAAGTGTAGGAACAGTTAAACTTTAAGTTAAACTGTTAAACTTAAACTTAAAATTTAACTTTAAGTGAATTTATTTTCTACTTTTATCCATTTTATTCCAACTTGTAATTTATAGTATATCACAACTCAGTGCTTATGACAACTTTGTTAGTTTGGTCAAGTTTATCCGTTTTATATCAAGCAAATAGAGCAACTGATTTAGTTAATTGTTTAATAAATGTATTTAATGTCACATGTAAAAGTGCAGTTTATGTTACTACACTCCAAATGCTTAAATATATATCAGACATTTTAGTGCGATATGTGCAAAGTGATGGTCTGTAAAATTATTTAAAGTTTTAAAATTTAATGAGCTACAAAAGTCCAAGTGTAAAAAATATACCTTTTGTATTTTAACGCATACTAATTATTCATTAAAGTCATGTTCACGACTTAACAGCCTATTTTAACATCAAACCTGAATTTCACAGTCCACAGTCACATAGCCTCCTGTCCCTCTAAGGTGGACGCCTCCTCTGGTTTACCGTTGCCATGGTAAATCCTCTTTTCCTTGATCCATTGATCGTGGCTTTTCTCCTCAGTTAAACTTAGAGTGAACAAACTTTGAGTGATCTAACTCTGCTTCAAACCTGTGTTCTGAAATGGCTGACTCTGAGTTGGCCTGGTCTATGATAACTCTGAGTCAGGAATTAAACTCAGTGTTAGTTCAGCCTGCTTTATGAAATAGGGCCAATGCCTCATGTTTAACTTATCCGAATATGTTTCTTTTTTCTTGTAAATTGTTGTCTAATGTCCCCTTTTCTGGCTGTTTTCAGATTACTGGTGGAAATTGTATTTTTTTTTTTTTTCAGTGCACTTAAAGTAGAAGGGCTAAGTCCATTTACATAAGAAGCTGAAAAGTGAGTACTTGAAATATAAAATTGACTTCAGATCTTCTAAAGCAGGTCATTTCTTTGACCATGGGTTTGGATCATGTTTATGCATAAGAGGGGCAGATCTTTTCGAATCATGATCAGTCTGTGGAATGTACTACAGGAGAAGAAACATCACAGCTATGAGATGTGGGTGGAGCCTGCAACACTATTTAAAATGGCATTATAATATTTTAGACAACATATTTTACTTCAGCCTGCTACACTGTGTACCGCTTTTAGAAGTCAGTACTAAAGGTGCACTATGTAACTTTCCTGTATGGGTCCACCACCTGCTGAGATGTTAATGCTTTGCCTGGAATGTTCCACAGTAGCCTATGGCATTAAACTTACATCTTATAAGGACCTTAAAGGTCCTATATTACACAAAATGAATTCTTCTGAGCTTTTAGCCATGTTAGAATGTTGTTTCCTCATCAAAAACAGACCTGGAGTTGTGTTTTGTTTCATTCACATGTTTGAGTAACGCTGCCTTATTAGTCTGTCTACATGTCCCAAGCTCAAAATGCTCTGTTCCACCTTATGATGTCATGAAGTGGTAGTTTTCAAGTTAACAGCTGCCTTTTACTTTTAGTTTAGTAGATAGTCATTCCAGGGTTGAAATTGTCCAAATGATTCTAGTGACGGTGTATGGAGTTTAAAATTTGGATGTGCGATTAATACATAGAATTTTAAACAATGCTGCACCTCCACCACTTAAGAGATCTGTCCAGCTTTGCTCTGAGCAGAACACCAGAACAGCCAGGCCACCAGAACATCCAGGTCCACCAGAACATCCAGTCCACCAGAAACATCCAGGTCCACCAGAACATCCAGGTCCACCAGAACATCCAGACCACTAGAACATCTAGGTCCACCAGAACATCCAGGCCACCAAAACATGCAGGTCCACCAGAACATCCAGGTCCACAAGTCACAGTGACTGCAGACTCCCCAGATGTAGCTCAGCCTTTGCACAGACAGCCTTCTCAAACAAGGACCTTAAAGAATGGAACAAGCTCTAGACAGACTGAAACTCTCCTCTGGCCTGAGGGACTTCTCTTATAATGTTAGAAAAGTCCTTTTAGGGAGCCAGCTCTGTCAACACTGATTTGCATGCGGCAGCTTATATGGTAATTTCTGACTTAATATTTGAGCACTTTTAAATGTGGAAATGTGGAGTGTGATGTTTTTAAATCAAAGAATGGGAGAACGCATGGTTTGATTGTAAATGAATGGATACTCAGCCTAAATCTGCAGGGTTTGTGTGTTAAACATGTGTGAATGGAACAAAACACAACCCCAGGTCTGTTTGTGATGAGGAAACAACATTAGTAGATCAGAAAGCAGCATAATATGGGCACCTTTAAACAACATGGATTTGTACTGTCAGCGCCTCTCCACAGATCTGACCCGTAACTTGGCCTGGTGGCATACCTGCTTGTCACAATGGAGACAGACAAAATTAATGCCCTACTGTGTAATATTTCAGGCATGGAGACAAGCAAGCCGAGCTTTTGTGACTGTCAGCGGGCCAGGAAAATACTGAAGGGTTGCTCCAAACACAATTATTATTACCGATAATTTGTAATAACTGGCTTTCCTGATTTGAACATAATTGCACTGCAGTATTCGGCATTTTCTAAACATCAAATTTAAACTGCTGTCAGCGGGAACACATTACACATTTGTTTCTCCTTTGGTGTTTTTTTGTATTTAGGAATGAGATATAATGGTTTTATCAGAACAGAAGGAATGTAAAAACTTTTGAATACGCTTTGCATGTTGTTAGAGGAAGCCATTTTTCCTATGTATTAGCGACAGTGGCTCATTTGGTAGCGTTTGTCCACGGATCCGAAGGTTGACGGTTCGAATCCCGCTCTCGACGTAAAACATCACTGGCGGGGCGGACCGACCCACAGGTTGGAGGTGCGATTCCAGCTCCCACAGATAAATGCTGTTGTTGTGTCCTAGAGCAAGACACTTAACCCACCTCGCCCACAGTGTCTCCGTACACTGGTGTGAATGTGTGTGTGAACGGGCGAGTGGTTCGTTGATGTAAAGCGCTTTGAGTGCCTTGAAGGTGGAATAGCGCTGTATAAAAATGTGACCATTTACCATTTATTTAAGTAAGAACAACTACTAGCATGCTAACCAGCCACTTCCTGATTATCGGACAGTAAAATGCTTTATTTTTCGATGCAGACAGCGCGCAGATGACATAGTTTGACCTCAAGAGCTGCCAAATATATCAGTACTGGGCCAAGCCAAATTTTGTTCAGATACATTGGAAAAAATCAGGAACTGACCCTGAATGAATTAGTAACCCGATCAATGCCTCGTGTAATTTTAATTTAAAAATCTGAGTTGCCTTGAAGTAATATTGGAAAACTATGCATTGAATTTAATGCTTGTCTCATTTGCTGTAATTATTCAAGGTAATTTCTGAAATATATTGGTCATAGTGATATAGTGCTTCCACGTGGCCTTCGGATTTAATAAGTTCGTATATGCTAAGAGTTTGCTTGTAAAGGGCTTATACGGCGTCTTATATAACCAGTTCATTTGGCCGTATTCATTTGCCTGGATTTCTTGTTCGTATAATGTAACTAGGGATTAGGAAGCGATCTGCAGCTTTTGGTCCTCACAGTGCAGTGGCAGAAGAGGTGGAATAAAGATGGATGAGATTCACGTTGCTCATTAATACTTGTCACTTGTTCCTGACGATCTCCGGGAAAAAAGAGGATACTGTCACTTTAAGAGTCTATTTCAAATGACTGACTGAAGGTGAATATGGTGCAGAGTAGATTGTTTGAACAGATTTACAAGCATCTTTCACCCTTCATGTGTCTGGGTGAACAGTTGAGAAAAATAATGTCCCACACGTAAAAAAAAAAAAGAAAAAAAAAAACGTTTTATTTGGAATTTTAGACCACAACCTCTTCAGATTCAATATGGCTTTGAAAAAATTATATATGTTAAATGAGTCTAAAAATATAATAAATACACTTAAAGGTCCTATATTATGTAAAATTGACTCTTGTAAGTTTTAAGCCATGTTATAATGTTGTTGCCTCCTCAAAAACATACCTGGAGTTTTGCTTTGTTTCATTCACACATGTTTGAGTAACCCTTTATTATTAGTCTGTCTACATCTCAAAGCTTAAACATACCTGGAGTTTTGCTTTGTTTCATTCACACATGTTTGAGTAACCCTTTATTATTAGTCTGTCTACATCTCCAAAGCTTAACATGCTTTGTTCCACCTTGTGATGTCATGAAGCCAATATCTACCTTTTACCTTTTGTTCAGTAGAGATTGGCAATTCCAGAGCTGAAATCATCCAAATGATTCCAGTGAAGGTGTTTGGAGTTTAACACACAGTGGAGCACTTCCTGTATTACCACATGACATCACAAGGTGGAACATAGTGATCTGTTTATGAGAAGAACCCGGCCTAAATATCCAGGGTTTTTGTGTTAAACATGTGTGAATGAAACAAAACACAACTCCGGATATGATTATGATGAGGAAACAACATTATAACATAGATCAGAAAATAACGTAATATGAGCCCTTTAATAACCATCTACAGTCCATTTTGAGCATTTTGAATCTGTCAAAAATCTAAATCCCTTAAAATACAATTCCTAAAAATAAGTACTGACTTTTTATAGTTCAAGAAGCCAAGTTTTTCTGATGCACAGATTTATTTTATTTTCATGTCAAATTGCATTTTAGAAATCCCGTTTTAGCAGTAATACAAGTCTCTTTCTCTTTCTTATATCAAAGGCATGTTCCATTTTGTTGTTGGAGCTTGATTTTCTTCTTGGTTGCACATGGCCCTGCTCCTCTTGATACTAGCAGACTGCTGTGGAGGTTTTTGTTGGGTTCACAATGATTTAATCCGAGTGGAGAGGCAGATGAAGGCTGCAGACGAAGCTTTCCGCTGAGCGCACGTCTCTCTCGTCGCTGTGTTCTTATTTTGAGCCATCAGCAGTTTGAGGTTAACAGTAATAGAGATGTTGTTTTTGCGTTGCATGCTCTTGGATTTTTTGGATACAGAACTGGGGGGGATTGTTTTAAAGGTGCACTGTGTAACTTTTCTGGTCGAGATGATAGTTTTTTGCCTGTGTAGTGGTGTGGGGTTGGTGGTACCACTGTATGCCTACAAAAGGGCACCACTTTAGCGTTTACACCCCTCCACCCGAGTACTCTCAGCTCCGACGTCACACACTGTTCGTACAGGAGCCGGGTCACATTCCAGGATGTGAGAAAGCCAGGCTTCACTCTCAATTAGTGATGTCCCTCAGTTATGGAACTTGCTCAACAAGCTTATTGTCAGTGTGAAACTTAACAGTTGTTCATTAAATCCAGTGTTAAAGTAATCAGCTCTGTCTTTCAGCCAAATAAACCTGTGTTGCCTTAGTGTGGCCAGCTAGCTAACAGTAGCCAGCTAGTTCCAATCAGGGGGACAGTCGGACCGACCATTTCCGGCGTAATGTAATCAGTATGAGATATTTGCAGAGTCACACTAAATTCAATAAAAACAGATCAGGCAGTGGACAGGGAGCTGGATGTTACTGACAACATGTTAAACAACTTCACCAAAGGACACTTGTGCTTTCAGGAAGGTCTTTGTGTGCTAATGCTAATGCTAACTTCTATTAAAACGTTAAATGTGATATAACAACCAAATCAAATTTTCTGGAAGGACACCCTAATTATTTTTAGGTGTGGATGATTTCAGTCAGTGGTGTTGTTTAAGTATTTATTAGACTCCGAAATTAGCATTAGCATTAGCCCCAACACACAAAGACATACCTCTATTAACACAGAAGTGTCCTTCGGTGAAGTTTTCTTCACATTTGGAAAGTGTTTACACGTTGTCAGTGACATCCAGCTCCCTGTCCACTGCCTGATCTGTCAGGATTTATTGATTTTAGTGCGACTTGTCAAAAACCTCAAAGACGTTACATTACACCAGATATGGTTGAGCCGACTGTCCCTCTGATTGGAACTATCCAGCTACTGTTGTGCACAGAGCCAACTGGTTATAGTAAATTCCAAATTGTATACTTAGCTTGATGCCTGCCCTCATCCGGTTACACCTGGAAGGTTGTTGATTATTATCTTTCTTATTCTGTAAAGCACTTTATGTATGATTTATCCTCTACAAATGAACTTGCCTTAATTGTCATAACACCGGTACAATGAAGTTTTAATCTTTAAAGTAGTAAGAAACACACGCTTATAAAAACAGCTCCTTTTCGAACTAAAAAAGTATTTTTCTTACATGCTAATTTCTGTACCTGTTTTTATGTCACAACTACTAGCTGCTTCCTAACCACATTTCCGTTTATTTTAGTAGCAGCGCCTGTGTCCATGGGCATGTGGGTAGAAGCTTATGTGAATGAGAAAATATTTGATTCCTACAGTGTGTCAGTCCACTTAGACCTAGCTTTAAACTGCGCTGCGTATAATTGGCTCCCCAGCCGCTCAGCCGGTCCCACACATTAACATATAAAAATGAACAAGCGAACCTGTAGCCACCTGCTGTTGCATCGGCCCAGCACGTCCGCATGTGGCACTATGGTTACAGGTTACAGTATGCAAGGGCGTTTTGTCTTCTTTTTAAATCAACAGTTATGGCCATGTTGGAGTATATAAGTATAACTGCCTGGTCTACATTAAAGTATTTGCTTATTTATTCTAGCTGCATATTTAAAATTTTCCTACATCCCAAACTCGCTCGAAATGCAAAACGTGTTTAGCTAAATACCAACGCACAGCTCATTATTCCGATTTATATCCTACAAATTCCGTACAAATTTGGGCATCTTCACACATGAAATGCCTAGTTCTCTTAAAGGTACAGCGCGTAACTTTCTGGTGGTGCACTTCATCTGCGTGATTCCATAGAAACAGAAAGGTAAACCCATACATTTTACATGAGTTTAATGACATACTGTGGAATATTATAACGAAGGGAACAACATTTCCATGGAGATAAGCAGGAGGAGGCAGGTTTGCGGAGTATGGATGCAGATTTTTTTCTGTCTATTTTTGGCTAAAAGTTACATACTGTGGCTTTAAACACTAAAATATTATAATCTTGCAGTGCATTTTTTTTCTTATTTATGTCAGTAATAAACAGAGCACATTTACAATTATTATCTCTAAATTTACTTAATTTTGTTATTTTATTTCCCTATTCACCTTTAGTTTCTTGCCTCAGCATAAACATCCTCCCTCGAAATCGCACCTATAAACAGGTTGTGGCACATTGTACTGCAAATCCCAGCCATTGTATGATTCTCCAACCACACATAAAAACACTGCAAGCACCAAATGAAAAACCAATCTCATTTTAAGTAGCACGCTTTATCGCTTTATTCACATTTGCATGTCCCTGTCCATAACTTGACCCGCTCCCCTTTGCTATCATTTGTCCTCCAAAGTTCACGTTTTCACATTAGGAACAGTGCTTCTCCAATACTGCACGTGTTAACCGACCATGTACTTCCATTGTACTTCATAACATTGCTTTCCGTGGGCGACCATTTCGTTTCAATGGGCCCTCCAAAGCCCTCAATACAAAGCTTGCTTCAGTACAAAGCTTGTTCCCGAAATTGTGGCGTTTCAAGTGTTTTACTCATTTATGTATTTATTTACAACAATGCCAAACGCTGAATCGTGTACGGAAGGGTTACGCTATGTTCTTTGCGCAGTCCGTCGTTTGCGGTTGTTGATACCGGAGGGCAGAGAACACTTGAGAAAATTAGCGACGGTGTAAGTAAGGGTAGTGTTTTAATTGGAAAGTTCACTGGGACCCTTAATGAAAAGATTTTGTCATTAAAGGCGTTCGTTATGCATGAGATTCTTCCAACAAGTCGTGAAGGTGGTGAACAACTTCCACTGATGGGTTTGTCGAGATCTATTGCGTCATTTGAAAAGTTGTAGAAGTGTTAACAATTTGTCAGTCAATGTGTTAAGTAGCAAAAGAAAATCAGGCGGTGACTTACCGGAACCTTGTCAGAAATGAAGAAGCTGCTTAGATGAGAGGTGAAACGTATTCGCTCCAGTTGACAGAATTACATTTTGTTTTGTGATAGAACTTGCCTGGATGACTGAGGGACTACACAGACAGTGTGTTCAGTGTTTGTTTTAATTATATACTGTTTTTTGTAACACAAGCCATCAGGGGGACCACAAAATTTAAATTTGACTTTAAAAAGGCATTTAAAAGGAGGGTACATAGCTTGCACTCGTACTATAAAGGGAACTGTAATCACAACTGAACTTGGGTTGACAGTGCCTTAACCTGAAGATAGGACACATACAAGTTTTTCTCATTCTCAGTATATGGACATTCCTCATGTGAAAGCTCAGAACCTCCAGAATTGACTCACTGAGCTGCAGAGGCTGCACTAGCACATGATTGGCTGCAGGTGCTGGGATTTAGGTAGTGAGGATTCAAATTAAAGAGAGTAATTTTAGGTTTAAACCAACTGGATTTCAGCAACTGGCAACCCAAATGAGAGTGTGAAATATGAGGCTCATTCTGCTTTCTGGTGCGATAATTGTCTTGAGAAGATCACAGTTGTTATTTGTAAATCTGACGACACAGATTTATGGAAGTTGAAATCAAAATTCTAGCCTCCCTTTAGTTTGGTTATGAAGAATTAAGTGCTGCTGCTGCTTTTTCAGATGGTTTTTTCCAGATGAAGTATTTGAGCAACTTCATCAAACTAAGTAAAGCACTATATCAGATCTTTCAAATACTCTGTACATTTGCTGAGTTCTCAAAAATCTAAATGCCAGAAGGTTGAAATCAATTTGAACTCAATAACTCTTCCTTCTGGAACAAATATAATTATAGATAATGGGTATTTGTTTAAACTTGAAGTCAAAATCGCTACACAACCAGTACCAGATTTTATGTCAGAAAACCTCGCAGAGCACCATTCTAACTTTGATGTAAATGACATTGATGGCAAACAGGTTTTACATAAGGTTAAAAGGTTTGCTCTGATTTCCCACACAGTAAATTGTTGTAGCGAGCAGGGCTAAGGACACTCAGCGGGACTTGGGTCATATAAAGCTTTTAGCAGTAGCACTGGAATACGTACTTGATGTATTCTTAAGAGTGTCTTCTCTTTGCTCTGGTGACACTTGTATGACCAGAAATGAGCTCCATATTTCACCAGGGTTTTCTTCCAACGGCAACAACCAGTCCCTTATTCACATGGCTGTCTGGTGCAGAGCGTGGTCAAAAGGGCAGTCGGCATTGTACAGATAGAAAACACTGGTTTGTTCAAAGTGAAGTCTGAGCACGGAGGTATCTGTGTGTGCTTCAGAAAGAGTTGTTATGATCAGATATTCTCCAAGTGAAGTATGAGAACTATAAAACCAGACATGAACAGATATCTAAATCTGTTTAGGCTACTGCATTTCAACTAAAAAGCCCCACACCTTACACAATAAATATCCAAGTACTGCTTTGAACAAACAGGGCCCATGGAGCTGTGTAAAATAAGAATATATTTGAGTATACGTAATTTAGATTTGGTCAAATCAATTATACAACCTTGACTAAAACTTAAATGCATCATAAAAGCTGCATCAAAGTCAGTAGTCAAATTGACTCTGCTTGGTGCTAAAACATTTATAAAATAGAAGTCAAACCAAGATCATGTCTAATATGTGACTATACTTGATCAAAGCCACTGTTTGTAAGGAGGACAAACTCCTACACAAAAAAACTAAAGGATCTTTGGGCAAGACTAAGGGCCCTATATCTGACTTTTAGCTCTTGTAGTCCCTTTTAGTTCGTCCTAGCATAATGAAGTGTGTTGTAGGAGTACAAGTTAAATGTGAAATGTATGAAATACTACAGGTGTTCATGTTGGAACCTGGCACCAGCATCTTTCCTATGACTTTTGTCTTGGTTAATGTATTGTTGTACATTGTACCTGTATATACGCTGCCTGGCCAAAAAAAAAGTCACCGCCTGGATTTAACTAAGAAATAGGTAAATAGGTTGCTGCAGTTGGTCAGGTCTAGGTTCAGCAACAGTCTGTGCTCAAAGAATGAGGTCAGCTGACCACCTGAATATACTGAATGACCAGGTTATTCCATCAATGGATTTTTTCTTCCCTGATG
>KN485415.1:5433-16883 GCA_000787095.1 Periophthalmodon schlosseri | reverse complement strand
TTTTTTTTTTTTGGTGGCGACTTTTTTTTTGGCCAGGCAGTGTATAAAAGCATACCGTACAATTTCAGTGCCTCATTTTGTCCATGTAGGCATGTTGTGTGATGAGGAGAACCAAGTACATTCTGTGTGTTGTTTTAGAGAAGCAGACTAGATAGTGTACTGCTCCTATCGTCTCATAAGGAGTGAATCACCCCAAGAACTATGTTGTCAGGTACATACCTGTGGCTATCATACAGTTGTTTCTCTATCATGGTGGAACACTGGAGCTGGAGAAGTGGGTGGAGCTATGTTCCTCCCACATGGTTCAAATATGTATTAGTGATAAGTGGTTGTCCGGCATGTGGCACATCTCCACTGAAAATAGTTCACCGCCAATGGAGAGAGCGATATGGAAGGATTTTATTCTCACACAGGCTGATATTTTTAACACAGCACTTTACTTACATAATAAGCAAGATCTCCTTTTTATGCACGGCACAATTTCTACCGCTCTGAACAGTTCTATAGTTGAAATAGTGCAGCCACCTTTCACACTCAGTACATTTACCAAACTTTTCAAAGTAAATGCAGCGCGTTTGTTTGTGCAGCCCGAGCGCACTTATTCGTCCGCCCGCCGTATCGAACCGCCGCTGTAATTATGGAGCATTTTGTGGACAATGTTTTCATTCCCACACATCAATTTTCCAATAAACTTGAGTCGGGCTGCGGGGGAATTTAATCAGTGTCAAAAGAGAGAATAAAAGTGCTTGTTTCAGGAAAGGAAAGGGTGGGCGGTGATCAAGAGGTAAAGATTGAGCCTGGACTAATGTTTATAGGCACTGCAAATGCTGGTAATAGAACAAAAATGAGAGTGTGTTATTGGATTAGAAAAATGCAAAAGAGCGACAGAACAAAATCAATTTTTTGGAAAGTTAACTTTTCGGGAAATAGTTAAAGGCCTGCCCTGTACCTGATTTTTTTTTTTTTCTTCTCGTATTTGAGCAAAGTTTGTCTTGCCCCAGTACAGATATATTGCATAAGCTGCTTTTGAGGTCAAAATAAGTCAGCTGTGTACTGTCTGCATCTAATTTTAAAGCGTTCTATGGTCTGATAATCAGGAAATGTGAGGTTAGCATGCTAGTTGTCACTAGCCCTACCGTTACACAATTAGAAAAATAATGTATTGTCTGTGGACCAGAAAGTAAAGGTGTTGCGCTGTTAGCATGCTAGTTGTTGTTCGCTTTATTGTGACGGTGAAACTCTGGTCTCTGAAAGTTGCGAGAAAAACACTTATAAATTCATTGCGGTGAGTAATTAGGATGTTGATGATGATGAATAAGGAATAAATGAGGAATAACTTTGGACCACTGTAAACCGTTTAAAATGAACTAGTTCTGTTTTTCCACATTTTTAAGATGGTAAAAATCTTGTACAGCGCCTTTAATTCTCCGACAGGCAGAAGTTCTTCCAAAGTCAAGTTGAGCTCATGTGAGAGTTGTGCATTCGAGAGGTAGGCTGTAGACTCCTTAGAGTGTAACATACAATTCATAGTTTTCTCCCATGGAATCCTCAGAATATTTCATAAGTTGTGTTTGCAGCTTGTCTCAAAGGTAAAGTATTTTTATTTTAGTTCCCAGTGGTTAAAATGTACTGCATGACAAAAGTGGTCTTGGAAAGTTGCAAGCAGGACACTGTCAAAACATGGCCAAGCAAGTGAAACCAAATTAGAAAGTTGCATAAAGATTTGACATTGGTTCTTTTTCAACTTAACTCATCTGCGATTCATAAAACCACAGCTACATTTGTAATTATTTGACAGTGAATTCAAATATTGATTCAAATTATGCTAGCAAATTATGTATAGTGATTTTGGAGAAAATTGCTATCATTCAGATTAGATGAAAAGCACTGTACCTGATTTTTTTAAAAGTCTTCAAAACATGAAAAACAGAAGTAGCTAATTTCAAAGTGTTTGCAGTGGTTAAAACTTATTCCACATTTTTGTAATGCATTTCTAGCATCCTAATTATTCACTGCGATGAGTTTATAACTTTCATAACTTGCAGATGCCCAATTAGAGTTTTCTATTGCACTAATGCTAAAAACAACTAGCATGCTAACAGTGCACCAGACTCACTGCCTGGTTTGTGGACAATATGCTTTATAAACATTTTATAATTAGATGCAGACAGTAGACAGCAGTTTAGTTTTGACCTTAAGAGCAGTTTTAACAATATATCTGTACTTGTGGTAGGTGGGTGGATGGTTATGGAGGAGACAATTATTAATGATACAAATGGCCAAATAAAAAATAGCTATGGATAATTTATGGGAGAGGGTTTGATTTCAATGTAACCAAAAGAGGCAAGGTATAATAATTTATTATTAAAAATACATGTTCTAAAAACAGACCAATGTAAAAATGAAAGTTAAAATATTAAAAACGTAGCTAAAATGTGCAGAGCTGCTGTAAAATTACAGTAAAACCAGAGGGGCTCCATTTTCTCCAAGGTCCATTATCAGCTGTAGTCCACGTTTCAGGCTCTTCCAGCTGAGGCTAACCTGGGGACGTGGTGCTAGCGACGCAATGTCAGGTCCCTCTCCATCATCCACCTGGACATAAACACAAACACAGCCAGGACCGTACAACACTGACCCACAAAGACGGCCGTAGGCCATTTCTATTGAGAGCACCAACACTACTTGTGCAGAGTAGTCTGGTCCCACAAACTCTGCTCACTCCCAGCATGCCACACAGACCAACGTCCCTGGTGCCCTGCTTCCTCTCTGCCTGAAGGCTAAACATGCAAATATTAAAATACACACAGCAAACTAAAGCCAAGTAAAATGGGCTAAAATAAAAAGCACTCAAATAACTGTCATATTCACTTGTGCCGCATCACACTTAATGATTACATATAAGTCAGGTACCACCCCTTTAACACACCATATAAATACATATATAAATACATCCAGTCTATAAGTCTTTAAATATAGCTTTCAGTAGTAGTTTCCTGTTTAAACCTCTCAAGACTGTCATGAAATTTGAATTGCAAAATGACCACTCAGAACTTGCTCTTAGTTAGTACTCCCCAACAAAAGTTCAAGGACATTGAAAATTGAGCGTGCAGACTCATAGTCATTTGTTGAAGGCAGTTCCACCTGTTCACCTGCAGTTTGTTTCCTCTGTGTTCTCAAACCATGTGTCAGACTGCATGTCCTTGACTGGGAGCACATTTTTTCTCTGTCTGCTGCACTCCAGCAACTGACGATGTATCCGCTACTGTTATCACACAGTCCTGTTATCTTATGTGAAGAACAGAATGTACAAGAAGAGAGGCTTAAAACTTGATGCTTGCGCAATATACAAGTATGACCGTAGTTTAAAGTGGAACTTTAAGGTCTGTTGACGTTTATTATTTAGATGATGTTTTGATGGATTCATTTCACCACAAGCACTATCCTATTTTCAGACTTTTGCAATAGACTCAGGTAAGTTTATTTATATAGTGCTTTAAAAACAGAAAGTACAGCCCCAAAGTGCTTAACATTTTAGATAAAAACTGAATAAGAGTAAAACACAGCTATGAAACAATCAATAAAACTAAGTTAAGAACACAAACGATAAAACTATAGAAAATCTGCATGAATTAAATGCCACCGTAAAAAAGTACATTTTCAGCAGCTATTTAAAACTCTCCAGGGAAGCAGCAGCTCTGATATGTAAAGGGAGAAAGTTCTTGTTTAGGGCCCACAACAGCAAATGTCCTGTCTCTTCTAGTCTTGAGTGTGGCCCTTGGGCAGTCTCAGAGCAGCTGGTTCAAGGACCTGAGTGTTCTGCGCAGAGTGTGCAAAGTAAGCAATTCACATAAATAAGAAGGTGCCATTGGAGGGAGGACAGCACAGGGGTGGTGTCCCTTCCCTGTGATGAGGCGTGCAGCAGTGGACCAACTGTAGACCGCACTGGTAGTGCAGCACTGGTCCAGGCCGTGGTGCAGTGAATTACAATAATCCAAACATGATGTAATTAGTGCACAGACTTTTCACAATCAGAATAAGTTTTATTGCCAGTGAACAAAATTAGAAGAAGAACTTGCTTTGGCAAGTGCCGCTAGTTGATTAGGAGACAAGTAGGGCTTGACCATCCCCAAAAGCTCTAATAAATGCTCATATTTTGCAGACTTAACAATGTCTTATTAATGCTAATATCATTCTTAAATACAAGAATGTCATTTGATGTGTTGGTTCTCAGGTCCATTATCTAATCAGACACAGAATGAGCTCTTGACTTTGGGTTTGTAAATGTGTTCATCAGCTCTCTCTGATCTGAATATGTAAACCCCAGCACCTGCAGTGCAACATCCAGTAAACAGTGAGTGAATTCTGGATTCTGGCTTTCAAATGAAACATGACCTGCTCCTATACCAAGAATGAGAAAAAACGTTTATGTATCCTCTATACGTAGGTTACGGCACTGATAATCCAGGTAAGATTGAAGTAACTTTTTTAAACCATAGCATAGCCCTTTAATGTCACTCACAGAACTTGGGTGAGGATTTTGGAGCACCTTGCTGGAGGGTTTGTCTACTGTGCATGTTTTGGGTTGATATGGGGTAACAGGAGAACCATCTTGGACTAAATGCCAATTGCTTTCTAATATAATGAAAAGTGGCAGCCGTCATTCAGAGTTCTTGTGAGGCTGACAAAGATGCTCAATTGGCCAAGACTAAAATCCGCTGTCTCCCACAATGTCTGACACAGCAGAACGCATCGAACAGACTGACAACTGTGTAACTGTGACCGGAATAATCAGCCTAGCGTCCAATGGAAAAGAAAGGAACAAAGTTGGAACATTGCAACGTCAATATTGAAAACTCAGCAGTGCATCCATCTTGCACAATTTCTGGAGATGATGTAAACTTTGATCAACTTCAGATTTCACCCCAGATTCAACTGCAGGATGACAAACAAGAGAGTATCTGTATTATTACAATGCTTAAGGCTTGAGAGGTGATTGATTGAAATGGTGGGGAGAGATGGGCAGTGTAGCCGTGAATGGGCTCTGTGCACAACGGCAGCTGGCTACTTTCGGTCAGCGGAAGGGTCGGTGAAGCCATTTCCTCTCTAATATAATGTCTATGAGGTTTTTTGTAGGGTTGCGATAAAATCAGCAAGACAAATCGGGCAATGGACAGGGAGCTGCAGGCGGATGTTACTGACATGTTAAACACTTTACAAATGAGGAGAAAACTTCACTGAGGACACAAAGGTAGGTCTTTGCGTCTCAATCCTAATGCAAGCTTTTATTAAAATGGTATATCTAACATAACAACAAAACTTAATTTGTAGTAGACTACCCAATAATTTGTAGGGGTAGATTCAGTCTGTGGCGTTAATTAAATACGTGATAAGGCCTGAAATTAGCATTAGTCACACAAAGACGTACCTTTGTAAAAGCAGAAGTCTCGTCCAAGTTTTCCCCTTATTTTTAAAGTGTTAACATGTCACCGTCAACATGTCCGCTGCCTGATCTGTCAATATTTAAAAAGCTCATAGACATTACATAACAGCGGAAATGGTGTCTCCTACTGTCCCTCTAATTGGAACTATCTGGCTACTGTTGTGCACAGAGCCAATTGTTCTCAAGAGTAAAAACGAAATCATATCAAAAATGAGTATAGTCAACTTAAAGCTTTTGTAAGTTGTAGACTTAATCGCAAGTAAGAAGTACTGTTACACTGTCAAATATATTACTCAAGTAGAAGAAAAAGCAGGGTGTCTCACAACTACTCTGAGAAGTTCAATTCAAGTTCATTCAAAAGTTACTCAAGCAAATGTACTTAAGTAAATTCCACTGGTTGACAGGTAATGGTACCCAACTTTAAATTACTAACAAGTGACAAGTTTGCAACGAGACAATAACTTCCTGTTTGCACTTTTATTTTTCAGACAACCCACACTCTGTTAATGTACTTGAAAGAGTCGCCGGCTTCACCAAAAGAAACGCTCCAAAAATCAACTGTAAAATAATCTCTTCCATGACCAGCCTTGCGTTTGAGACAGATTGCTGCGACACTTGAAGCGTGAAGCGTATTTTCTCTGCTCTTGCTCGGCTACCATCTGTGAGGAGTCCGCGTGTCAGACCCATCGCGGTGCACTTTAAACAGACTGGTGTTTGGGCCCTCCAACGGCTCGAGTATGAGCCAGCCCCGGTGATGAATGTCCGCGCAAAACAGGCTCAAGGGCTCTCAACTCAACAGCACTGGACACAACGAGGACCATCTCTGTGAAAGTGATAGCAGGACCATATCGTCACGGCTAAATATAGACAACAGAGCAAAGTTTAAGAGGAGAAAGGATGATGTAACTGTCAGTGGGCTTCATGCGCGAATGTTGTCCTACTAAAGTTTATCCATGGCACACTGTTAGGACATGTAGTGTAGCGGGCCAAATCAACCTCTCTCCATAAAACCCGTGTATAGTTTGGCGTAGGATAGGGTGTACCGCGAGGATAAACTTTCTACATTTGTTAGAAAATGTTGTTTCCACAGCTCGTTGGGTTCTTTGCCCGGCTTCCAAAATACGCACTTCTTCAATACTTTACGAAGATGTGAGTCTGGTCACCGGTGAATCTCCCCTTTTTCAAATGGGTGTCATGGATTAGTCTATCAGGGACACGCACGGTCCGTCCGTATGGAAAAAATAAAAACAGAGGGGGCTGAAAAACATCACGGATTTCTGCAGGATCAATGAGCGAAGCATTAAACTCTGTTAATCTGAGGTGAGATAAATTCAATTTTTTGTAAATCACCAAAGAGCTCTTTCATTTCACATGCATCACTGAAAAAAATAAAAAGAAGTCTAATCACGTTCGGCTGGGCTTTAGATGCAATGGATATAGCTCTGTATAAAACATGCAGAGATATATCATTCTGGATTTACCAGGCTACTATGTTCCTGAATTTGTAGGGTTGTAGGGTAATGGTGAGGTGAGGTGTGGTTCGGGCGGGTTCCACAAGACTTAAAACTTCTTACACTGACCTTGGCAGAGTGCAGGCCTGGGTCCAGGTGAGGCACGATTTGAAGAGGTACGTTTCAACAGGTAAGTTTGAGGTACACTTTAATGATCCTTGTAAGGAAATTGGTCCTCTGCATTTGACCCATCCTCACTGCTGCAACCTGTCAGAAGCAGATGCGGCAATTGTGGGCAGCTCATCCTTGTAAGGAAATTGGTCCTCTGCGTTTGACCCATCTTCACTGCTGCTTGGACAACCTGTCAGAAGCAGATGTGGCAATTGTTGGCAGCTCCAGTGCATCTCCAGATCTTTGCTTGGCTTGGACTATCTTATACTGATGGGGAAAATCGGAGTGTGCAGCGGAAACATGCTAACTCCACACAAAAAGGCTCCCGCTGCCTGACAGTCAGACCCAGGACCTTCTTGCTGTGAGTTGAGAGAGGTTTGAGATTTTTCCTTTCCGCATCGTGTTTTTCTTTTTATCGTTTGACCATTTTAACTTTTGGTACTTTATCTCAGCATCAGAAGTCAAGTAAACAACTCAGCAATGGAATGTTTATGAATTCAGTACTCTTGAGTAAACTTTTTCTTACCAACATTCAAAAACATCTTGGTTGCCAACAAGAAAATAAAATGTATAATATTGCAAATTGGGTGACCCATTTTCATGTTCATGTAATCTCTTATTATCAGCTGTGGAGCCGGTGAGGCAGTGGTGCAGAAAGGCCATATAGGACATAAACATTTCTCGTAATGTTTTTCTTTTCAAAATAATTTCCAGCCGCAGAGGGAAGTTGGCTTGTCTACTATGAGTCAGCCAGGGCCACCCGCACTGCACTCACCTCAGCTTACCTTCAAACAGGAGAGGTTATATTTGATAAAACTTTGAAGGACTGCCACAAAGTGATCTCAACCTGTACACTTGGTATCAGCAGAAATGTACTTTCTTTTTTGCCGCAATAAATAGGCCTGAAGTCCCTGTACCCGATTTTTCGCATGTATTTGAGCAAAATATGTCTTGTCTGAGTACAGATCAGATTAGTACATCCCTCTGGACAATTAAGATGCACCGATTACATGTTCAGCGTTTGCCATTAAACTTTCCAGTTCTCCTTTTAAAATCCAGATGGCTATCGGGCTTGGGTACATGTTAGCTCATTCTTCTTGGTGCAAACAGATGTCAAGGATGCATCTAGAGGGTGTGGAATCTCGATACCTCCACTTGTGCTGATGGAACGGTCTATTTCAACAACTTGGTATTCTCCCACTGTCTGTCTGCCTCCATTTTGCAGTTTGTTTTGGATAGTTGCTCTGCCCATTACTCTGATCATCTTTGGCTTATTCATATGCAATGTGAGATACCAACATAAACACAAAGGAAAAGGCTAGACTGTGGCTCTGATACAGGGTCAAGCTGAGGTAAATTCCTGTGGTTAGTTGATTATAGCTTACATTATATAGCTATTATTATAGCTGGCATAAAAATGAACAGATGGATACAAGAAAACATTTTTGAAATTAACATTTGGAAAAACATTTTTTGAAAAGCAGCATTCGAAAATGTATTTTTCTTTTTTTAACTTAATTGTAGTTCATATCTTAGTTTTATTATGCTTTTATTTCATCAATATATCGGGTTAACATGTTTAACTTAAAATAATTTAAAGCAACACTCACTTTCTGGAGATGGCACATCACCTACATGATTCTGCGGAAATACAAAGTTAAAACCGTACTTCAGAACTTTTTCCATGGACATAGATAAGTTTTATAATTTTATACCATATTATGGAAGATTATAGTCACAGGAACATAATTTCCATGGAAACAAGAAGGAGGCCCTCCTCCAGGCCAAATAAAAGTCAGGGTTTGTGGAGGTGCAAACCTGGCCAGTCTTAGTAAGGAAACGTGTTTTTCTACATTTTTCAGTTCAATAAAAACAACCTAAAAACAGCAATTATTTCACTAAAAAGAAGAAAATGAAAGAAAATCAGGAGAAAAGGTATTTACTCAGGCATACGGACAAGGCACATGAGTGTTTATGATGGAGCAATCATTCACTAATGTAGTTGCTTATTGGCTCAGTGTAAACAAATCAGAATCAGAAGTACATTTATTCATATTTTTCTTTTATTTGTAACTTTACTTTTTAAATTCTGAGAAAAGACTGGTAACCACTACTATACAAAACTTGTACTTATTCAACATTCCGAGTTGACAGTCCCTCCTGTCTGAGCGATGCGGACATATAGACACTGCAGTCACCAGGGCTCTACACGGGCGTCATTCGGGGCCTATGGGTGATCGCGGGTGTCATAAATCTCCATGCAAATCAGGCCCGGGGTGCTCCCGTCAGCACCTCCAGCTGGCTCTCCTCATGGGTGACACCACGGCACAGGCTCCAGACAGTTCAACACTCGTCAGCATTTATTTTCATAAGCATCGAGAGCACAGAGCTGTCACTGTCTGCGCGCGTACCAGAGGACGTGTCTTTTTACAGCGCTTACATTCAGCAGGTAGTTACAGTGATACATCAGAGATATAATTATTGAGGATATTGATCTTATTCCGGAAGCTGTCGGAAGGTGTCACCATTATCAGCTGTATATGATTTTATACGGACTACAAAGCTGTTTCCAAGTCTTCTATAGAAAAGGGTTGTCTTGTTGGTACACGTGAATAATTAAATATTTACTCAAATATAAAGTAAGTTACTTAAAAACAATGGCCATGTATAAAACCAGACATTTTCCAACCTCAGTGGTCCCCATACTGGAATCTGGTGTAGAACTCCATCTACTGGTAACAGAGGGATTTCCCAATGAAAAAAATAAAAAAAATAAATAAAAAATTTGCTAAAGAGGAACATGCACCAAAACGTGAATGTAAACATGATGTAATGAGCGTGATTTGATGCTCAGAACAAATCTGGCTATGATTTCTGGACTTAAAACTGTGTCTCTACTTGTGACGCAACAATCCTGGGGAAATTCAAAGTGTTTGATGACTGCTGCACAGGATTACTCTGTGAATTAAGCTAAGTACAACTCCAGATATGTTTTGCGTCAACAACTTTATAGTACGGTTAAAAAAGTCAGTTTTGCATAAAAAGTGTGAGCTGAAAACGGTGGTCCATTTTTCGTTTGTTGAACCTTTTACAATCCCAATGGCGGCATTTTATCATTCTCAGAACAACATATCCCATCATGCCTAATTGTCCTCTACAGAAAGCATTAAGGGACATAAAGACATATTGGCAATACAACAGCCTCCACATTAAAGAGGTGGCATTTTACTTCTATGGGGTATTAACTGCTAAGACATAACATATTTAGATTAGACCATGTTACTTTTTAATGTTTTTGAAATGCTATATTTGCCAAAAAAACAACGTATTCACATGTTTTATAAGTTTCTCTTGCATTTTTGATACTGTGAGTCTCCCCTCCATTTGGTCTCAGGTTTGTTGTGTACATGTTTTTGTATGTTTATGGAGAATTGTCGTGTGGGAGCATGGGTGACGTGGGCTTGTGGGCGGAGCGTCGCACAGAATCTTACACCAAACGTAAGGAGGGTTCGAATGGGGCCTGAGAGAGATCACAAAATTACTGAAAAATGCAGAAGAATATGTTAGCCTTATCCAATTACCTAAACAAACTATGTGTTTTATGTGCTGTTTCATTTATTTAGTTTCAGTAAGTATATTCTGCCCATTGTTGAGTCTAAATCCATCTAAACCCCACTGGCTATGGAAGTCATATTCATATTGATTCTCTCCACTCAGCTGAACATAAAAGATTTCAAATGTCAAAGCTCAGTCATGCACAGACCTGGGATTAGCTTCTTAACACCTCTTTATCCCGAAGGAGATGACTGACTTTTGGTTCTCAGCGGAGTCCATACTTTCACCTATTCCATATTAGACCAGCTTTAATCTGTATGTAGTATTTTCTTATAGCCACAGGTATAATTGCAGCGCGATGTGGCAGTCATTCTCGTTAAAAGCAAGAAATTACATGTGCCCCCAAGTTTGTGAAGTTGGATTTAACGAATGAACGAAGAAAAGCAGAAATGTAAGTTAACTAAATGAAGCTAATAAGTTATCCATCTGGCCCAGCTCCCACTGTTCTAATCGGACCTGAGCCGCCTGCGGTTCAGACCAATCACAGAGCAGCGTTGTGCTTTGGAAGGAAGCCAACGGTGAAGCTCCCAAACCAACCAAAACAAACATTTAGATCCAAACGGACGTACTTAGACCTTTTTTAGCCGAAATACACACTGCTTTGTTTTTCTCTCCACTGGATTTAACAGCATCAGTTTCTCAACTTCTCTGCTTCAACCAATCAGCTCCAGATATTTGTCATGATGTTTTGCCTTTTCCCAATCACTTTCAGCAAGAGCCGTTCCAGATTGATAATAAGTAGGAGATACAATGAGTAGGGTTCAATTCAGAGT
>KN485414.1:41646-77429 GCA_000787095.1 Periophthalmodon schlosseri | reverse complement strand
CGAGCGGTTGCCTGAGGCGCTTGGATTACAACTTTTATCTCGCTGTATTCAGCCCGCCGCTCCACATTCAGGATTAAAAGTCAGACTTCATAAATGCTCTTCATTATTC
Source organism: Periophthalmodon schlosseri (assembly GCA_000787095.1). Classification (NCBI taxonomy): domain Eukaryota; kingdom Metazoa; phylum Chordata; class Actinopteri; order Gobiiformes; family Gobiidae; genus Periophthalmodon; species Periophthalmodon schlosseri. The sequence continues at coordinate 77,320 of KN485414.1, read as the reverse complement.
CCGTACGGCCAGTTAAAATGCAGCGTTTTGGTTTATTTTTAGTGTGTTACAGTGGCGAGCGGGCGAGCTAATCGTCATGGCGATGAGCAGAGGTGGGTAGAGTAACCAAAGATTGTGCTCGAATAAGAGTAACGTTACAAAATAATATTACTCAAGTAGAAGTACAAAGTAGTGGTCCAAGAAATTACTCAAGTAAAAGCAAAAAAAGTATTTGGGAAAAGTGCTACTCAAGTAAGAGTAACCTAAAAAGAGTCGGGACGTAAGTGATTTATAATTTAAAGTTAATGTAATTTGAAGGACAAACATTAAATAATGCACAAATCTAGTATTTTCAAAAGATACAACTCAAAAAGGAGGAAAACTACATTATATCCCGTGGTGGAAGAAGTACTCAATTTTGTTACTTAAGTAAATAAGTATTGGAGCAAAAAAATATTCAAGTAAAAGTATCACATGAAAAAATCTACTTAAGTAGAAGTATTAAAGTACTCCTTTAAAAATGTACTTAAAGAGTAAAAAGTAAAAGTATTTCAACAAGATTTTAAATGTAGTGATTTTGATACAGATTTGTGCTGAATTTTGTTCAACAGAGACAATTAAATTGATCTTTTTTTCCTTGCTGTTTTTATTTGTATATTTTTGTTTGCTCAAACTACAAATGTTTTAAAAATAAACTCCTCAGACTTTTCTCAAACAGTAATAAAAAAATACTTTTACTTTTCAGTCCAGTTCAAAATTGTAGTGGAGTACAAAGTACAGATGTAGTGAAGTAAAAGTAAAACGTATCCACGTAAGTAAAAAGTACAGATGCCTAAAATTTGTACTTAAGTACGGTACTTTACTACTTTTACTTGTTACGTTCCACCACAGATAATATCTGAAGGAGCGGTGCAAGAAACACAAATATTCAAATCATTTAATGTTTTCAACATAAAGCTTTCATTACTTGGCCATGTAGTCTTACTCACAGTAAGAAGCGTAATCTAAACTTTTACTCAAGTAAGAGCACTAATATTTCAAAGATATTACTCAAATAGGAGTGAAAGTATGCGGCTCTGAAAAGTACAATTTATTTAAAAAATGACTCAGATGTAACTGAGTCCTCCCTGAAAATGCAGCGGTGTAGAAATTCCACATGCTAACTGGGACATGTCAAGGTTAGCGCTGGAGAAGATGTATGCTAGTGCTAGCATCATTCAAATACATAAATATAGAAACATGAGATTCTCATAAAATATGGAGTAATGGTCTGGAATATCTGACAGGGCTCACAGCAAGAAGGTCCCTGGTTCTATTCCCAGGCTAGATTCTGTAGGGTTTTGTATGGCAAATGTTTTGTTTCTGTTTTATTTTGAGTCTTACATTGGCGAGCTGGGGTCTAATCGTCACGACACTGAGGGAACATGTCTCACAGTATATAGACGAGAGAGGAGGCAGCGGCGTGGAAATCCTATATGCAACTGACACATGTCATGGTTAGCGCTGGTACAGGCATATGCTACTGTTAGCGTCATTCAAACAGGCTACATAAAGAATGAAACATGGGATTCTGTAAGATGCGGGTTGGAATGGTCAGGAATACTGCTCTGGAGGAAGCTGTTTTTAATGTAAATAAGTTCAAGACTTTAAAGACTATCCAACTCCTCTTTGATTGATTTCTTAGTTCGAATTACTGTGGCAATGGAATTTTAGCCTAACATTTATGAGTTGTTTTAGTCCTAATTTAGACTTTTTATAGTCCTGTTAAAAACCTGGTTTAGATTTGGTGGCACTTGGAAAGCCAAATCTTTCCGTTGGTGGTACTTGAAATACATGAAAAGTTGCAGAGCTACTTTTGACGCAACCATGGTGATCCTGGTTTGCTCCTCTGTGTTTTTGAAGTTCATCATGATCATTTACGTGCTCAAATTTCCTCCACGACACAGCATACCGACTTCGAATGGACTGAACTGGTTAAAATCGCTTCACTCCTCAGAGCTACTGGAGTCCTTGCGCCCTCTGCTGGCTTTTTTAAAACAAGTCTTGGAAAAATTAACTTTTTGCCCACATAAACATTATAAGCTACATACAGTATAGTAAAAGACCAAGGTCAAGATGTATAAAAATATTGCAGTGACTAAACATATTTCGAAACACCTCTAGATGTCACCAAATTGCGTATTAATTGACAAATATTAATACGTGGCCAATTATAACGCATCAAAATGAAATCTGCACATGTCCAGGTCAGTTTGACAAATGCAGTCAATTTGCACACCCCCATAATTAAGCGTCACCTTGTTAATTCCACTGATCTCAATCTTAATGGATTTCAGAGCAGTGTTCCACTCCACTAGGCCTCATTCAAATGTCATTGTTTCGGCGATAGTGTTTGGACAATACAGGCCACCTTGTTTATTGTATTTGCACGGGTCCATTGATAAAGCATTTGAACTCATTTATTTTTATAGAGGTAATACAACGTGTGTTGGGGTGTACAAATAAGCAAATATATAAATGAACACATATACTGCTTCGTCGGGATTGTGTCATCATGCTTAACAGAATTGTCAATTAGTCTAAACCAATGGAGATCTGTGCTAAATGCTGAAGTGAGCGTTCATTCAAAAGTATTGTTATATTCTTATGTGTCAGAAAGGTGTAATCCATGAAGCTCCTCTGTGTATTTAAAGTTCATATACCTTCATTAGACTTGTTATGATCTTTAGCCCTATAATGCCAAATGTATCAAATTTGATACAAGTATTTCTGAGACCTAATGCATCACCTTATGGTAAAAACTTCTCTCAAAACCCTCTTGTATCCAATCTGATACTTGTCTTCCACTCCCTGGTGGACACCTTTATCATTGCAACAATTAAAACACAGTCATGGGACAACCTTTATCATTGCAACAATTAAAACACAGTACATGGGACAATCCAAGATGATTTAATAATAATTTTTAGTTTTTGTTTTTTTTTTTCAAATTTTGTGAAAAGGCCAAATCAAGGTTCCAGATTCAAGAAATCTGAATTTTCTGTCTATTATTTCTGGGGTCAGGCATTACACGGTTAAAGGTGCACTATGTAGCTTTCTGACGGAGGGTCTGCCACCTGCTTGTCTCCACGGAGATGTCGTAGCTTTGCTTGAAACCTTCCGCAGTGTAACATTAAACGTATCTCACATTAATTCAGTTGCTCTGTGTTTTACTGATAAAAAAAGAACCTTGAAAAACATGCATTCTTAACGTGAGCAGGGACACCATCTCCACAGATCAGATGATGTAGGTAGTTTAATGTTGAGTGCGTTCTAGCCAAAGCAATAACATGTCTACAAGCAGCTGGCAGACCCTCCACCAGAAAAGTTACACAGCGCGCCTTTAAACGCTCAGAAACGCCTCCACCATGTTGTTTAGCAACAGTGAGATGCAAAGACAATTATAGCTGCATTATATCACTGTTGTCCAACGTGTTAAATGTGTTAATGAATCTTTTAATAGCACATAATTATGATAACGTCGAATTAAACTGTCCACCTTAGTGTTTGAAATATGAATTATTCTATTGTCCTCAGATATGCCTATGAGGTCAAACTGAGGGCAAAGAAAAAATGTGCTTCTATTATTTTTAATACATTGTCTCCCAGGAAGATTTAAGAGATACATGGACAGTGAAATCAATACATCAATATGTTCACTTGGTTAGCATGTCCCTTCAGGGCTACTGTAGATGTTCACAATTCAATTCAACTTTATTAATCCCCAAGGTGAAATTTAAGGGTTATGTGTTTGTGGAATTGCAGTTGCTACTATGGATTTAACTAAAATACAAAAACATAAAGCATTTACACCGTAGCACACATTTTGAGATATTGCGTCAAAGGCCCTCTACGAGATTTTTTGTCCCATGTACGAGTTTTATTGTCCGAGAGTCAGGAAGCGCACGTTAGCATGCTAGTTGTCGTTAGCATTACGTGACGACAAAACTAGGCAAATTTCGCTTAGGATGGTTGGAATGCATCAGATAAGAGAGTAATAAAATGAACTAGTTGTGTTTTTCCTGTTTTAAAGACAATAGGACATCATGTACAGCACCTTTAAAATGAGTTTGGCACAGGCAAAATGTTCACTGTTGATGTGCAGATATGTTTGTGTGCTAAAACGATAACAGGGTAATTGACATAGACACTGCTATAAATAATTAATTTCAACATTTGTGAATTTTCCTGTGAAGATAATACCGCAATTGAAAACTACTTTGAACATAACCATAATTTGGGTAGTGATAAAAATGTTATTAAATTATGATTGAGAGTAAACGACAACAAAAACACAATATATTTCTCATTATATTTCCAGCCAACATTTAAACCATAATCTGTTCAGTTCTCAGTTTGTCCTCTTGGGGCAGTAGTGCTACTCTTCTGAAAGGCTACTGCACTTCAACTGTCTGAAATGTAACTTTTAAGAAGCCCATGTCGTGCGCTGGGTCTTTAAAAGTCAGCATTCGTTTTACCTTCTCGTCTCCATGGAGATGTTAACGCTTCGCCCGCTGTTCCACTGTATGGCATTGACTCATCTACCGTCACGGAGACACAGCTGACCCAAAGCGGGGCAAGTTACAAGTCAGATCTGTGGAGAGGCAACCCCGCTCAGAGTAAGGTATTTTTCAGCAATAAAAAACACCTGTAACTGAATAAATGCAAGACCGTTAAGTTTAATGCGATACTGTGGAACATTCCAGGCAAAGCAGGTGGAAACAAGATGGAAACAAGATATGCGTTATGATATTAACACATATACTGCATAGTCAGGATTGTGTCGTCATACTTAAAAGAATTTGACATTGTCCTCCATCACTCCACCTTAAGTTTTTTTGTTCACATTTATTCCTATAAACAGATCCTATTCCTATATACAGATACAGTATATGGATAAAATAGCAGTAATAGAACATTAAGGGAGATCTTGAATAGAAAATGGTTCTGATGGTCTACATAGGCTACGTGCCAATAACATCTTTTAAAAAATATATTTATTTATTTATTTTTGTTTCAGTGATCCTTGTGCTTTAGAACCAGAAAGTAAGTTTTCCTCGGGAGATATGCAGAAGACCCACGCAGGCAGGTTAAGACAACTTTCCAAGGAGCCTGGCAGGTCCTTAACACGTGCCCAGGAGAACAGCGTGGTCCAAACGTGTTTCTTGTACTTCAGGTGAGCAACAACAATCACATGCATATGCTATTTCTATTTCATCATCAGAATTTCTACGTTCAAGTCGTCTAATTACGTAAAAAAAATAATTATAAAGCGTGCCCTGGATGAGAATATGAGTCATAGATGCGTCTTATATTTCAGGTCATAGGTCTGCAGCAGTAAATGTTGATCCTAAGCTAGACGCCATTTTCCGACCACGCGCAGGCCTGCGTAAGAAACTGACTATATTTATCAATTTTAAAAGTTTTTAATTCGGGGTTTACATTGGGGTAACAATTGGTTTACTTTTGTTTTGCAGTTTTTGTCCATGTAAAGAGAGTTTAATGTTTATGGAAAATAGGTTTGGCACAGTTTTTGTCTTTCTTGCAGTTATTGGAAAACCATTGCGCCTTTTTCATTCTAAGCCTTCAATATCAACAACAGATGTATTTGCTATTGCAAGACTGAACGTTGCATGAGACTTAAGTCCTATTGCGGTACGTTACACATGGATAATACGCACTCTAACAATATGCAAGCTCGGTAGTGTTAATAAAAGCGAAGCGACATTGTAGTGCGCGACGCAGAGCAGGGCAGCCTTCTCTTCCGCACATGCAGCGCGCTCTCACTCTCTTCGTCTCGACTTGAACTTTGCAGGAGAGCTCTGAACAACCGCGTGTGGGTCTTCGGGGAACAGGAAACTCTCCCTCCTCCTCTTCTTCCTCCTCCACCCGCACCACACCACATTCACTCGGCTCCCCCTCCCGCCCCAGTCTCTCCCTCCTCCTCCGGGCTCCACGCTATAGCGGCGGAGCGAAGGGGCCAGCCTGGCACAGTGCAGCTGAGCCTCGGCGACTGCTGCTCTGTTCTCTCCGCGGTGGAACTCCTCTCTCTCTCTCTCTCTCTGCCTTCCTTCCATTCGCCAGACCTGACCCGACCACCGCGCTCTCCGCTCCCATGCGCTCCTCCGCCACAGCCGTGCCCGCTTCTGGATGCTGAAACCCCGACTAGCTCCGCGACCATCTCCACCGCTACTACCACCATGTCCAACCCGAGCCACGACCCCTTCTACTCGTCCCCGTTCGGACCGTTCTACCGGAGGCACTCGCCCTACATGGTCCAGCCGGAGTACCGGATCTATGAGATGAACAAGCGGCTGCAAGCGCGCACCGAGGTAGGCAACTCCACGCCGACACAACACCGTGGAGAACGAGGCTGTTTACCGGGGAAAGGTGGTTGGGATGCGGGGAAAAATTTAGGCGCAAAAACTGACCTGGAGACGTGGTGCCAAAAGTGCCAAACATTCTTCAAGTGAGAAGCGGTAACGTGAAGTAAACGTGCTGCTAAAATACGTGTATGTTAAGAAGGTGTAAGCGTAAAGATAAATTGATTGTTAATAAGTGCGCTATTTCACGTGGCAATGTTTTCAAATGGGATGAAGTTCGCAGACGCACAAGTTTGATCGGAACTTTGACATGACTGCTGTTCTATCTGTGCGTAACGCGTCTCAATCAGTGCTACAGATCAATTAGCGACTGGACAACAATTATAATCCATTATTATAAAAAATACTGGTATATGGTAGACAAATAAGTGTGTTATCATAAGTACTGAGCAGATATTGTACTTTACAATGAAATCAGAGCAGGTTGAAGTAATGCACTAGTTTTTAACCTCAACTCTGCAATGACTTTTATTAATTATGATGGACACATTTGAACTCATTTTCTTTATTTCAATATCCTCATTCTCAAGTGATTCATTTAAAAATAAAATGTTTTGTTTGTGAATTAAGATAAGTCATGTGGCGCACATTTCAAATTAGATTCTTAGATCCAGTCTCAATTGTAATTTTGGCATGTCTCAAGTCTTTTGATATATTAACCTAAAATGTGAAAAACAATTGTAGGATGTATGGATTTGTTAAATAGAATAGCATGTAATTTCCCATTTTATATCTTATTTTTGCATGCGTCTCAACATGTTATACTCACAAAGGAAGCAAATTGTTACAGAAGTTAGAGTATTATTTGAAAGCACTTAGTCTGGCACAGATCAGGCATTGCATTACAACTGGCATGTTGTCATTCATAATTTCTACTAATTAAAATATATCTTAAATCAACAGACGTCGGCATGTATAAACCATTATTCAACAGTTACAGTTTAGAATAAAAATATATCCACAATTTGTCCCACAATGGGGAACTTTCAGTGTTGCCACGCAAAGTATAAGAACAGAAGAGTAAAAAATATGCGGTAAAAATACTATAATATTCAAATGTACTTTAAAAATTAACATACAAAAAGGAGTAAAAATGATCATAATAATTTCAAAAACAACAATGTGGAAACAGACTCAAACTATAAGGCTACAAAAGTATGCACAATAAGTGGATTATGATTTTACAGTACAGCATAGTGAACAGAATAAATATGTATCTGATAAAAGTGACTACCAGACAAAAATATTCGAAGATTAACTTCTCAATATTTTTACACTGTGGCTAATCGTATGAAGGAGGAATATACTAAGCTTATTGTGATAGTCAACTGTATAAGTGGCACAAGAGTATTACAGTACCTCTTGTACTACAGTTAACCTGAAGTGCAGCATGCCTTTCCCATACTTCTGTGCCAATGTCACAAACCTGCTATGCAAGATTCTCCAAGACTTTGCTATTTGAATTTAACCCTGTATAAGCATGGATTACTCCGATATTATAAGAGGATATTTCACTTATTGTGTAAAAATTCCATATTGCAGAGAAATAGCTTGCGAGTAAAATACGCAAAGTTTCCATATGCATCAGGCATTTGCATTCGTTATCACATAGAGGGATGTTTTTGCATAATTTTACATACGCTATTTACATAAAAGCTTAAATCCAGCAAAACCTATTCGGCGTATGTTATTGATGGCGTGTGAGGTACTTTATCAATATGTTTTGGTTGACTGGTTTGGTTGCCATGTTGTAAAACTAGCAATTATTTCGGATTGAGAAGACCTGATTTTCCATATTAGGATTAGACAAATTTGGGAAAAATGTGGTTTAGGGTTGTCAAAAGGACTGATACTTTTGAGCAGATATCGATACTACTTAGAATGATCTTGAGCTGTATCAGAACAAGCGTAAGACCACATAGACTTGTACACGCCCATGGACCACTATGGAACCTACCTGGACGACTGAGGGATTACACAGATATAAGACCACGTGGTAATATAAAAGAAAGTACTACAGTTTAATGTTGTTAATCACATTCTATTGTCTGACGAATGAGTGTCGAGTCTATTCCTTAGTATCGAAATCAAGTTTAAAATTTTAGTATTGTGACGACACTATTTTGGATTGAGAAGACCTGAATTCCCTTCATATTAGTAGCAGATGAAGTTGGGATTTTATAAAATTATAATTGTGGTTAGATTTGTATAAAAAATGTAAGTTGTTACACACAGTTTAGACAGAGTTTGGGCAAATTTTAGTTCTGTTTTTGTTCAGATGCACAGGTGATACTTGAGATTGTAATTTCTGTTGACGTTCATATTTCACACCAACTTAATAACATAACTTTTTACCAGATGTATTGTCAAGACCATGAAACTATCAGCTTGCAATAACTCGCAATGTAATATGTCATTATGATTTGGCTGATGAGTTTTGCATTTGGTAGTCCTGCCTTATGTGCAGTTTTAAAATCCAGATTCAATTCACAGTCCATATTTGTAACATGGCCAGGAGCATTCACATTTGAGATAAGACTGTGACTGTTCTAATTGGGATTTTAATTGTAAAATTTCATTCATTTTGTGTGCAGAATTTGACTGACAGATACGCAGATTAATTGCTGAAAAACATTAAAATTATAAGTAAGAAAATGCAGTGCTCTGTCAGGAATAAAGAATTAAGTAGTTCAATATATCTGGCTTGGCTGGGCGATATGACAAAATATATTGATTGAGTGAATTTGAATTTTATTTGGTCTTGTCTAAAAAAGAAAAACTTTTTTCATTTCCTGAACATAAACATACAGCCTCGTTGCCATCACTTGACACAAAAAAATAGTCAAATTTCTTCCTCCGATGTCTGAACTCTGCTCCAAACCACATGCTTTTACTGATAGAGGATTGGCTGTAGACCTCTCCATTAAAAAGTCCCAAGCTGATCATTAACAATTAGAACTGACTGCATCTCTGTCTCAATAAAAATGTGATTAAAGGCGTTGTACCTGATTTTTACTGTCTTTAAAAACGTGAAAAACCGAACTATTTCATTTCAAATGGTTTGGTCCAAAGTTATTCCTCACTTACCTTATGCATACTGAGCATCCTAATTATTATCCTAATTAGTTTATAAGCACTTTTTACAAAGCCGAGTTTCGCAGTCACGGTAATACTAACACCAACTAGCATGCTAACAGTGGCACTTCGTGATTATCGAACAACAAAATGCTTAAGATGCAGATATAACGCAGCAGACTTTTCTGACCTCAAGAGCTGCTTATACAATATATCTGTACCGGGGGGAGACACATTTTGCACAAATACGTTGGAAAAAAAATCTGGTACAGGGCTTTTATTGTACAGACCAATGTCTACACAAGGGTCATACACCAGCCCCCCTCCTGCGCTTTAAAGGGGCAGTTAAAGTTGCTCTAATTCTCAGGCCAAGGGTCAATGAAGATGAGATGTTTCTATATGCCTCCATTAAACACTAATCATGTAATATTTATCCAAATCAGCCGAACGTGACCCAGCCACTTTGAAAACACTGCCCACATCGCTGAATTTGCATGTGCCTTTAAATATTAATGCCCTCCGCTTAGCATTGGCAGCCAGCTCAGACTTGTTCCTTATAGCGTGCCGTTTAAGGACAAATTGAGGAATTAAAGGGCCTGTATTCGATTTTTTTCCCATGTAGGCTATTTGTCTTGCCCCAGTACAGATATATTGTATAAGCCGCTCTCGAGGTCAAAGTATGTCCACTGTGTGCTGTCTTCATCTAATTAAAAAGCTTTTTACCGTCATAGAATCAGGGAGTTATTATTAGCACGCTAGTCGTCGTTAGCATTTTGACAAGTGATCATAAACTCGTTGCGGTGAATAACTACGACGCTCGGAATGCGTAAGATAAGTAAATCGTTATATATTTATTATGTAAGAAATGCGTGATCCAGCTTAGTGAGTCATTATTGTCAGGCCAAGTTGTCAGTTGTTGTGAATCCTATTGAACCAGTTGGAACAAATCATTACGTAAAACCCCAAACCATTGTGACGTATGTTATGTAAAGTTGTGAGGAAGTTATTATTGCGCTGACATAATGTAAGCTGAAAATGGCTACAGTGATCCAAAATGCAAACAGTGGGTATTGTGAACTTTGTGCCTGTATCCGAATTACTCACCAGAATATTGTCTCTGTTCACCTCATAGTATGTTTATTGAGATGTTGTGAGAAGGCGAATAGTATCTAGAAAAGCTGCACTTGTTATTGTTATATGTATGAAGATAGATAAATAATTGTAGTTTTGTTGTGTGAGTTGCTGAAACAGAGCAAAGGATCATGGTCTATGCAGTTCCCTCTGAGTTTTAGCGGCTGCAGCGTATCATAATAGTCAACAATAGTTTTCAATGTTTTTCAAGTATAGACCCACGTTAAACTTCATTGTATATGGAATAGTGCTGGATAATTTCTTTTGTCAAATTAGTTAATGCAAAAGTATTCTTTTTCATTTTTAAAAAAATATTTTTGTTATTTTAAAATTTTTTTTGTTTGTTTGTTTCAGTGACAGTACAGCCCACCGACCATATTGTCTGTTCAAATCTGCCTGAGTCACAGTGCCCAATGTGGCTAGTTGCAATATGGGCTTTCAGTGTAAAAAACAAAACAAAAAAACATGTTTTAAACCAAGGAGTTATCTGAAAGACTGATATATATTTAATCCATATTGAACCTGTTGTGAAATCCTGACCTTATGAACATTTTGGACTTAATGTAAGTTTATTCCAAGTTTATTCCAAGTTGTTCCAACTGTTCATTGGTGAATCATTTTGAGCCGGAGCTCCAGCTGAGTTAGTGCTGCCCTATAGGTGCTGCTGACTTCCCCAAGTTTGAGGAGAGCAGCCACTGAGTGACTGAGTTAGTGAGAGGGAGGGAGAGAGAGAGAGAGAGAGGAGCAAGTTAGTGGAAGTGAGGGAGAGACAGAGGAACGAGAGAGTGAGAGATAGAAGGAGTGAGGGAGAGAGGAGTGAGTGAGAGAGTTAGTGAGAGTGAGGGAGAGAGAGAGGAATGAGAGAAAAAGCGAGGGAGAGAGAGAGGAGTGAGGGAGCGAGTTAGTGAGAGAGAGAGTGAGAGAGGGAGGAAATGTTGCTGAGATGCAGCGGGCCGCTCTCATGCATTATTCATGTGCAGTGGTCTAAGCCCCAGTGGACCGGACTCCTCCAGCACCACTGCACCCCCCCCACCACCCCTTATACACACACACACACACAATAACGTGCACACTCACATGCACACACATAATCACACACGATAAGACACACACACAATAACACGTACACTCACATGCACACACATAATCACACACACAATAACACACACACAACACGCACACTCACAAGCACACACATAATCACACACACATAATCGCACACACACATGCACTCACAAAATCACATGTGCGCACTTACATAATCACATGCACACTCACATGCACACACATAATCACACACAATAACACGCACACTCGGATGCTTACACGTAATCACACACACAATAACATACACACAATCACACATGCGCACTTACATGGTCACACACAATATCGTGCGCACTCACATAAGTACACTCACATGCACACACACACGCACGCACACACATAATCACACACACAATAACAGGCACACCCACACGCGCACTCCCACGCACTCACGCACACACAATCATAATCACACACACACACACAATAACACGCACACTCACATGCACTCACACGCACACTCATAATCATAATCACACACACACACAATAACACGCACACTCACATGCACTCACACACACACTCATAATCATAATCACACACACACAATAACACGCACACTCACATGCACTCACACGCACACACTCATAATCATAATCACACACACACAATAACACGCACACTCACATGCACTCACACACACACTCATAATCACACACACACACTCACGTGCCCTCAGAGAGGGGTACACACTGGAGCAGGGGTAATGTACTGCAGATGATGGGACCTGATCAGATTCTTGTAATGTACTTATAACACTGAATTGTTTACTATGATGAATTTCAGCTTTGTGTCATTCTCAAGCTTCTCAATCAAATGCAAAATAATTATTTGACCAATTACAGGTTGCTCAGTTATGGATAAATCTAAAATACTGCATTAGAGGACAAATAAGTTGTTTCTGTCCATGCAGTAGCTGGTTAAACCCTCCTGTCACTCATTCAGAGCTCGATAGAGGCTGATTGGAGGAGTGGGTGCAAGAAAGTGCCATATCTTTTACAGTACTGTGGACGGGCTAATGATACTATAGAAATTCTACTTGTACTCCGAAAAATGCCCTGATGAATTTTTAATGCTATCTCTACTGTCAAATGGTACATTTTAAAGCCACAGTATGAAACATTTCAGCCAAAAATATACTGAAATAAAAGCATGATTTTTTTCACTTTAGTTGTGTTTATTGCAGTGAAAAATGTAGAAAAAACACGCGTCCTTACTCCGAGCAGACTTGCTACTCCACAAACCTGACTCATATTTGGCACGGAGGAGGGCTCCCTTGCTTGTTTCCATGGAGATTCCTTTGGTTATAATCATCCACATAAAATGTATCTTCATAAAGTATAATCCAAAGTATGGTTTTAACTTTCTTTTCTATGGAATCATGCAGGTGACTTCCCAACTCCAGAAAGTTACTTATTGTACCTTAAACGTGTTTTACTGCTCAATAAATGTAATTTATTTATGTTGGCTGCGCAGAAATGGCAAAGGACCATGGTCCACGTAGTTTACTCTTACCTTACTTGATCCTTTAGCATACCTCCATACTCTAATATCATAACGAGTATATATTTTCTTTGTGTTACCAAATCCAATATTACACAAACGCAACATATGCATCCACAGACCATATAGTAAAGAAAACATATTTTTAAAGTAGAGTATCTGCCCTCACCAGAACCATTACAGCCATCCATTTTCCTCTGAGTAGCACTAAATCATATAATTACATAATCATTTCACATGTTTTCTGCTCGCCAGTGTTTGGGTTGCCATCTTGATTCAGCCCGGCGCTATGGCGTTCACTGTAATCTTGCTTCTCTTTAGCGTTATGGTTATTGTTGCATTAGATTGCAGGTGGTGCATTTAATGAGAAGGAAATGGCGTCTTATAGCGGCGTGGACTAAATGCGTGCAGTTTGTTTGCATCCAGATGTGTGACACCGCGCCGCTTTTAACAAAATTATACCCTAATTATCTCCGCGGATGTGCAACTGTAGCCGGCAATTTACGGCAAAAACTACGAGCTTGTAAAAATGAGATAAGAAAAAGGTGGGGAAAATTGACATTACAAAGCGGCGTATATGTGTTTGCAGAGTTTAAATCTAAAGAAAGATGAATCATGAATCACCAAGGCCAAGTAAGTAGCAATATGCAGTAGAATAATGTAGATATTTGGGATCTGTCTCTAAGAACAAAAGTGGATACTGTAGAAATATTAATGCTTTGTATAAAATTGTAAAAGTAAATTTGTTGAGCGTTGGTTAAATTCCAAAGACCAGTGTTAATATTAAAATTTAGTTTTAGACTTTGAAATAAAGTTTTGGTTTTGGTCAAGATAAAAAAATAAATAAATAAAATAATTCTTTATAGTTTTAGTCTAGTTTTAGTAACTGGAACTAGTCTACACTTGTTCCTTTTATTCATTTAAGTTTTTTTTTTAATTGAACAAAAATATCAGTACTTTTTAGTCGGGGAAAATAAATTAAATTTAAGTCAGTAAGTAGATTTAGTCATTACAATTACATTTTATTTTGTTGATGAAAACCATTACAAAAATATTTTAGTTCCCGAAATTAACCTTAAAAAACAGTATTTTGTTCCTCATTCCTCCCTCGTTCCACACAGTTCATACAGATGCACTGTGTCTTCGTTCTGGTTTTCCAACATTTCAGATTTGTGCCGCTCCTTTGCCCCACATCTCTATTGATTCAGTTAACTATTAATTTTCACAATGGAATGAAAAACATACAAACAATCCCTTCTTGCGTAAAATGTAAATGCATTTTAGTGAAGGCAGTTTGCGTGTTTTAAGACATGTAGAATCAGTCTGGTGAAGGTGTAGCTTTAGAAAATTGGACAGACACTTCCTGGATTATCAAAACGGTCTAGTGATGTCATAAGGTCGAACAGAGTGTTTTGGGGAACAGCCTACTTAAGCATATTTACTCAAAGCATGCATGAAATTCACCAAAGTGCGGTAGGTGGACCACTGTTGGTACAAGGGCTGCCTCGTGGGACACAAATAATTTATATATGTTGTGTTTATGTCCTATTTGGGTTAATCATTATTTAGAACTATGTTTAGTCTCAGTTTAGATCATGTTAAAGCCTCATTTAGCCCTGACGTCTCGGTGTAGATCTGGTGATACACTGAAAGCCAAATCATATCTTTGGCGTTGCTTGGTGTGAAAAGTTTGTGAACTATTGAATTAAACAAAAACAACTAAGTGGTATTATGCTCAAAACATTCATTTTATAATAGGACCTAAGATTAGGCCTGCAAGATTAATTGCAATCGAAACCAAATCGCACTTTGAATAGACGCAATTAGCAAATCGCAAAGGCTGCAATCTTTGAAGTACCATAATTTCCACCACAAACAGCGAAATATCCTGTCTTATTCTGCATAAAAACTGCTAACCCTGAAGATTAGTCTGTACAAACATGCTCCGAAATGTGATGCTTGTATTAGTTGCCAGTTCATTCTCCTGGATGCGTTTAAATTGTGCACTTAAATCGCTAATTTTTTCCCCCAAATCGTTCAGCCCTACCTAAGATTCTACTTTGTATTTTAAGTTACAGTTAAACGTTTCATCTCACCTTTGCTGTTATACGTGGCATTTTATGATATATTCCATTATTTGCACAAACCCCAAAAAACTATGCCTTGAGTCGCGTTTACGTACATTTGAAGTTCCTTGAATCATCCGTTGCTTTTGCTGCTTTATCGCCTTCCCTTAGCTCTATCTCAGAATGCACATCCCTTTAAAATTCTGCGCACATTTGAACACGGGGCTATGTCGGCATCCACGCGGGGTCAGGCTAACATTGTTTCAAAACAGGAAGTTTGGAGTGAACTAAAAAAAAAAAAAAAAAAAATCTGGATTCCATTAGAAGCAAATAGTTGAATGGTCCTCCTGGATGTTTCGCTGAATATTTCATCAAGAGGTTTGCTGCTAGCTGTTTTGCCAAATCCGTACCTTTATCCGCATGTACTCTGTGGCTAGTGTTACTTGAAGTTGTATTGGTTTTTATAAAGCGTCTGAGGAAAAGGAAAAAACGGGCAGATTTGCGAATGTTGTTCAGTGTTGTCGTTGGTTTTGTGAGTTGGAATAGTTTTGGTCATTTTTTATTTAATTAGCAATGCGATTCATTATGCAAATAGTTAAATTGTCAAAGAGGGGTATTATACTTCGGTGGGGTAACAAGGTAACGTAGATCGCCGTGCTACCTTTTATAGTTTTGAAAATAATATATTCGACCAAAACAATGCCTTAACATGTTTAATAAGTCACTCCCTCTTCAGAGCGCGATCAGAACACAGTCGACGTGCTTCCCGCTAATGAAACTACTGCTCATCGCATCAGGTTTGTGAAGTTGTAGTATATTTTTTTGTATCATGCTCTTGTATAATTATGAATAAAATGTTGTTTAGGAGCATGGGTGACGCAGGCTTGTGGGCTGAGTCTTGGACAAGCTCGCACCGCTAACTGTACGGAGGGTTTGAATAGGACCCGCAGAGGTCGCAAGATTACTCAAACAAACATGGCACATATAAAACATATAAAACCTCTTCAGGCATGTTTTTGATCAGGGAACAATGTTATAACGGAGTAAAAAGCTCCAAAAAGTTGATTTTGCATAATACCCCCTCTTTAAAAGAAAGTATAATATAAGTACTACATTAAAAAAACAACAACAAAGAAACAAATACATACTTTTATTGCCACAATAGGCTATTTTAAACAACCCAACCACATAATGATAAATAAATGAAATTAAAAGTAACTTAAATTATCATAAACTAACTTGTAACTTCTAATTCTTTCAAATCGTTATCAAGTAATCATTCGGAATAATTTGATCACTTTTATTTAGTCTTTTTTAAGTTATTTTTGCTTTGATTTTAGTTACAATATTAAAGGTGTTGCACTGGATTTTCACAGCCGTATAAATGTGAAAAACAGAACTAGTTCATTTGAAACTGTTTGCACCGAACTTATTCCTCACTTTCCTAACACCTTCCGAGCGTCCTAATTATTCACTGCGATGATTTTGTAAGCGCTTTTCACAACTTTCAGGGGCCAGTGGAGTTTTGCTGTCTTTGCTGTTCGCTGGTAAACGTAGCAACAACAGCATGCTAACAATGTCCTGATTCCACGACAGTAAAACGCTTTATTAGATGCAGACAGCACACAGCGGTCTCATTTTGACCCTGAGAGAATACGTTTTTACTCAACTACAAGGACAAAAATCTGCCACTTTCAGCTAAACTCTGTAACTTTTCATCAAATCGGTCCACTACATTTTTACGCCAAAGAAGTTTAAATCATATCCCAAAAACTGTACAACTTTGCCGTAGCCCAAAATTTCTAATGCAAAAAAAAACACGCTAACCTCAAAGAAAATAAACCTAGTATTTACCAGCCTTGCACTGTTGTTTTTCCCCGTCTCTAGTCACAGTTCAAGGTCTGCAAACTCATCTGAATTATTCCCCAAGTAAAAAACTGCTAATATTGTGGAAGAGCTGCCATTGTTAAGGACAAGAATAGCTCCAAGTGTGTTTAACATTCTGCACACTGGTAAAATGACTCACGAGCTCGGGATATGAACTGACGGAGCCCAGTAAGACACCGGCCCGGAGGAGAAGTCAACTCCCCCGGTTACAGCCTCACAGTGCGGAGTGGGTTGGTGGGTTAGTCCTATCGCTGCAGTTTTTGGCACTTTTAAATAGCCAGGGAAGTGAACCATCTAGATCGATATGCGCGTTTCTGTTTGCTACGGAGTTTTTTGTTTTGGTTCTTAATCAAACAATCAATTCGATCACAATTATGATGTTCTGAGGGAACTAAATCTTTAAAATATAAATCTGCGCTTTGTTTTGTTTGTTTATCAATTCTAGCGGGAAGCGTCTTGACTTCAGCAGAGTATATGCTTTGAGGGCGCTGGAACTAGTGATCCTCTGGTTGCAGGGTGATTTATTGTCAACCATTGCATCAGGGCTCCACACCTCCCTTTGGAAAAACAGTAAATGCAATACAGTTAAAAGTTAGTATAGAATATTTGACATGGAAATGAATTGAATACTTACATTTATGAGAGTAGGTCATGCTTATTAGTAGATTTTTTCACTAAATACTTGATTTCTACTTGAGTAATATTTTTAGTGGCAGTACTTTTACTCAAATAAAAGTTTTGGTTACTGTGAGTACGTGTTAACATTTGCTTTTCTTCAGTTTACTTTTAAGATAACATTTCAATATTTTCATATTTTTTCGTTGTCAATATTTTGAGAGTGTGAATACAGGAATTTTGAAATTAATTAATGTTCTGACTGTCAAATTACATTCATTTCATAAGCAACATCTGAAGTAGTATTTTCATTCAGATACTTTCCTTATCTCTTACTTGAGTGTTTGGATGACTTCTTTTTGCCGCTCGACAAATATTTTTTGTAGGCGGCAGAAATTTTACTTTAATACTATTTGTGAATATCTGAACGAAAAATCAACAAAGTGTAAATGGTATTGATAGACGTTTTAGGCTTTAGTCTTTGAGTGCCTTGAAGGAGGAAAAGCGCTGTATAAAAATGTGACCATAGACAAGTATAACTAATATCTCCTTTCATATTTACACTACATGTTAACCTGACTTCTCCTACCGACCGTGACTTGCACTCTCCCATCCTCACCTCACTGCGATCCCGTGTGTTTTCACCACCTGCCTGTATCCCTCCACTGTATCTAGTCCCCTCCCCTTACCTACTTTCTACTCTGCCCGACCCCTGGATGACCCCTACACAATCTAAACGCGCTTTGATGCCGACTTAACGCTAGCACGCTGTTGTTCCTGCGCTCGCGTTGGTTTGCCAGACCCGGGCAGTGGCCTCTAGCGTGCCGCGATGATTTGTAGGGGAATTTGACACTTAAGCGTATGCAAATGAGGCGGACGGGATTAGCATGCAGAGGAGGAGCTAGCTCGACCTCAGCCGGCGTAGGGCCATTTGCATAGACGGCATTAATATTCAGAGGTGAGCTAGCGGAGACGCCGGGCAAAATAACAGTATGAGGAAAAGTGCGACGGAAAGGAACAGTGGAGGTGCAATGGAGAGGAGAAAAACCTATAGAGAAATGTGTATGCTGTGTTAAAGGGGCACTATGCCACCTGCTTGTTTCCATGGAGATGTTTCTGCTTAGGCCCTGGGATGTTTCACAGTATGGCATTATATCTGTATTGGATTTATTCAATGAAAGGAGTTTTCATCTAAAAAAATTCCCTAAAAACATGTATCCTCGCTGTCAGTAGCGTCGCCTCTCCACAGATCTGACCTGTAACTCCACAGATCTGACCTGTAACTGACCTGGTCTACCATTTGCAGCAATAGAAAGTATAAGTACTATAGGAACATTTTAGGTAAAGCCATAACATCTACATGGAAACAAGAAGGTGGCAGACCCTTCACCACAAGTTACTTTTCCCTTTATTAACTTAAATGAGTAAAAAACTTGAACAAAATTAGAACGTTTGAGTTATAAATCTTGTCACATACTTTATCCCACCTTGCCTCATGACTAAAGTTATTCATTAGACAGCACAAATGGAATGCAATTAAAAACTTTTCTGTATTCCTGTTCAAAAATATTGCCCAAATTAATTACTGTCAAAGTAAATGCTCAATTTGATGCAAAGAAGGACGTCAAAAGAACGGTTTACATAACTAATTGCACACCACCTCAACTCTGCTGACGTTTTTAAGATTATAACTGTATTCAAAAGAGTCAGAACTAGTCAAGGCTGAGGTCAAATCAGGCAAAAAAGTCATAGCAAATCAAATGCTCTTTTCTTGTATGATTTTTAAAAATAACTTAAATTTGAATAATTTTTAACTAACTTAAAATAACAGTAAGGGATCCAAAAAACAACAACTCCAAAGCAAAGATTTAAACAAAAACTCAAGTTAGTCAGAATATTTATTTCAAACCTGCACATATAATTCACATAATAATATAACAGTACAGACACAATACACATGTGCACGGTTTGAAACGGGGAAATGGGATGGAACCAAAACCATCTACCGTATTTTCCGGACTGTAAGTCGCACTTTTTTTCATAGTTTGGCCGGGGGTGCGACTTATACTCAGATGCGATTTATATGTGAAATATATGTTTTTTTCTTCATTATTATGCATTTTTGGCTGGTGCGACTTATACTCCGGTGTGACTTATACTCCAGAAAATACGGTAATCATTTTCATATTTTTTACTACTAATCACTTTTCCTTAACTCCCGCACTTACCTAAACACCTGTACGCACTAGTTTCATTGAAGACATCCCATCTGCCCCCCACAGCCCTCCCAGCTCTCATGACTGACAGCTCCCTCATTGGATCCTATTGCCCGCACTTAGTCGTATTCTCATTATTCAAATACAGAGCCCTAGACTGCTCCTCTGCTTGTGAACTGCAGAAGTGCGGAGTGTTCATTACGGCACAATCCCCACGTCCCCGTCCGGGTCTAGTGGCGGTGTTCCCATCTGCTGCCCTGTGTCAGATCAACATGAATAGGCTTATGATGCCGAGGTCAAGATGGCACGTTCACACCGCTGGATTAAAAAAAGAAAAAAAAAATCTGTTTATCTGGTGAGGATTGGCGTGCAAGGATCTCTATAGTTATCCACACAACCCATGCTGAAAAAATATTATTCTTTTTTCTTTTTACCTCTTGCAAGTAGATGATTTACATTAAAAAAATAAAATAAAATCAGTTGTTAAGGATTGGTATGCATGGTGTGTTAAAGGGGCACTATGTAACTTTTCTGGCGGAGCGTATCCCACCTGCGTGTTTCCATGGAGATGTTTCTGCTTTGCCTAGGCCTTAGAATGTTTCACTGTTGCTTTATATATGTATTGGATTTATTCAATGAAAGGAGTTTTCATCTAAAGAAATTTCCTAAGAACATGTATCCTTACTGTCAGTGGGGTCGCCTCTCCACAGATCTGACCTGTAACTCCACGGATCTGACCTGTAACTTCTAGATTAAGATATTGGTGGGATTTTGGTCTACCATTTGCAGCAATAGAAAGTGTAATTACTATAAGAATCTTTTAGGTAAAGCCATAGCATTTATATGGAAACAAGAAGGTGGCAGACCCCCCACCAGAAGTTACTTTTCACATTAACTTAAATACATTAAAAAAAAATAAAAAAATTGAATGTTTGAATTATAAATAAATAAATAAATAAAATTAGTCGTTAAGAATTGGCATGCAAAGTTCTCTATCTATCCGTGCCAAATGACTTTTTTTTTTTTACTTCTCAAGCACATTATATTGAATGTAGAAATGTAATTGAAACTTATGGAAAAATTGTCATATTTTTCGAGCATATGGTTTTACATAAAAGAGCTTGATGTACTGTTAAATATGACTTTGATTTTCAAATTATATCAGTACTTTCGCATCCTTTAGATTTTGAGGTGCAAGAAAGAAAATCGTAGTTGAATGGTTGAAATGAGCAACTTATGAATTAGCAACCAAATAGAATCACTAATTAAAGTTACTGCTGGAATTAAGAGTTTATCATGATTTGAGATTTGAGAATAGATTGGGGTTGCTTTGGCCTAGTTGCTTTCTAACAAAACATACATTTTTTTGGTTTGTTTGTTTGTTTTTTCTTTACAAGTGCAAGTATGTAGAATAGAACTTGTGATTTCTTAACTTCATTTGTCAAAATATAGGCCTATTCAAATGAAGATACTAGGCCTGTCATAATAAATACTATATCGACTTATCGTTCAATACAGATTAGATGGAACAATTATTTTTGGGCTACTTTTTCTTTGCACTAGTGGGAACATTTTGGTTATTTTTCTGCACTATGATAAGATTTGAGCTGTAGAAGGTGGAATTATGATTTTTTTTTTATAGATACAAGCTAACTATTTAAGTGTTGCATTATGTTATTTATGTATAGCAATTCATATTTTTAACAATATTGTCCATTTAGAATAGTTTTTTTAGTTTGCTTTCAATATTACCATTTATCGTCTATATTTACTTCAGCAATATATCGAACTTCAAAATATGTAATCGTGACAGGCTTCATGCAGGCTTTATGAAGTTCATAACAATTCATTCCAAATTAATTTTAACATCCATCTTTAAATTCACTTCTTTTCGCAACTCTATACATAAAAGAACGTATTTCCACCTCATTGTAAATACTGCATTAAGTTCCTTTTTCTTCTAATGCTGTGGTCAGTGAATGGGCTCCAATTAGTTAGTGCAGTTGTTAGTTAACTTTGCAGCCCACACTATCCACCCTGCTCTCAGAAAATAAGAATAATAATAATAATAGGTCTAAAAGCTTCAGACACGGCAAGGCAGCGAGTCAAAAGAAAGTGAAAAAAGATATGTCCAAAAGGCTGTGGTCATTAGCATTGACTTAGAAGACTGTCTTTTATAACAAGGCTTTGTGACCGGACAAAGAGGCTGGAAACGGAAGGTGGATGTGTAAAGTTTTATAAAAGTTCAAAGATGTTCTGTCAGTATTAATAACTGGCACGCTGTGCTAAATTATTATTTTAGTTTCAGTCGAGTCAAATAATTCATATAGCTAGTTTTACTCAACAACAAGGTGATGCTAAATCCATAATAGTGCAGAGTATAGATTGCATTACATTGTTTCAGAGGACATCAGAGTTCATCTTTGTACCGTATTTTCCGGAGTATAAGTCGCACTGGAGTATAAGTCGCACCAGCCAAAAAATGCATAATAATGTAGAAAAAAACACATATTTCACATATAAATCGCATCTGAGTATAAGTCGCACCCCCGGCCAAACTATGAAAAAAAGTGCGACTTATAGACCAGAAAATATGGTAATTACGGTTGCTAGGCCTGACGTGATAACACATTTTGAAGTGCGATATATTGCTGAAGTAAATATAGACGATAAAGGATAATATTGAATTTATGCCACTGACACAAAAACCCAACCCAAGCAGATTTAAACCAGAAAAACTATTCTAAATCTAAAATATCGTGAAAAAACATGAGCTGCAATAGATAAACAGCAGATTGAAACTGTTTAGTACTTAGTTTGCGTCTCTAATGAGGCATAGAAGATATTTATTCAACCTTCTACAGCTCGTAGAAGAATTGTATGGCCAAAAAATAACTATAGATTTCCAAGTACTGCAAAGAAAAAGTACCACGATAAATATTAACCCCCAAAAAATATAGTTCCAGCTTTCATATATTGAACGATATAGTAAGCCGATATAGTCGTTATTGTGACAGGCCTAACGATTGCTTCACTCCACAGAGCACACTATAAGTTCTTACACCCTCTGCTGATGTTTTAAGTTAGCTGATTTTCTACATTTTCTTCTATATCCTAAACTAATCTGGAGCACTATGTAAGTTTTCTGGTGGGATTTCCGCCATCCGCTCGCTCCATAGAGATTCTGCAGTATAGCATTAAACCTGTCTTGTATTTTTGCAATTTGAGGTCTATTTCTAGCTAAAAACCTGTAACTTGGTTTGGTGGCATCTCTGCCTGGATTCCAAGCAAAGCACAAAACATCTCCATGGAGACAAACAGTTGGCAGACACTCCTCCAGAAAATGTTACTTAGTGCAGCTTTAATAGGCAAATAATAAAAGTAGGTTTAACAGCCTAAATACTGCTGCAAGGCAATATTGTTCCAGTACAGATATATTTTAAAAGCAGCTTTTAGGGCACTGTGTGCTAGTGCGCTATCTGCATCTGTCGTTGTTAGCATTAGCAACAACATTGGCGGCAAAACTTCGCTCTGGCCGGTGAAAGTTCTGGAAACCTCAATGTGGTGAATCATTAGGACGCTTAAAAAAGTGGAGAATAACGTACAGCTGCAAATTAAAATGAACTAATTCTCGATTTCAAAATGGTAAAAATCAGCTACAGCACCTTTGATCTTAATTTTAACATCATTTTAATATAAAAACAATCACAATCCACATCACTAATACATGTGTTTCTGTAATATTGAAACCCTATTGTCTTTCCATGTAATGTCATCCCCTTCTCACCGCGCTCTGGAAGGATGTCCGTTTGAGAGGCCGGTGGTCCTGGCCTGGCTGGGGCAGGAGGGGTCCGGAGGGGGCAGGATGCGTGGACAATGCCCCCACCTTTTTCCTGCCTCTTTCCAGCGGTTCCTTCCAGGCTGCGCTGTGCCTCGCTCTGGCCCAGATAAGGCACTGCTCCGGGGTCTACATGTCCTGTTGTTCCTGGCCTGGACTGGTGGTCCCTGCAAATTATATCTATAAGGAAGCTATCTATGCAAAATGGCAGTTATAAATTTTCAATATTAGCCTGTGAATTTGAGTTGTGTTATCAAGGTAGGGAATACTAAGTAGCAAGTGGCTCAAGCTGTTTAAAATATTTTACCTTACGCTTGTTGTTTCAATGGCCTAGTGGTTAGAATTTTCCCCTGTCAACGCTAAGATCGATGGTTCGATTCCCGGACTGGGTTGGGTCTTTTTGTGTTTAGTTTGCGTGTCCTTCCAGTGTTTATAGGTTTCTATTGGGTTTCCATGGTGCCACGCTATCCCACACAAGTCTCCAAAGCAAAGATTTAAACACAAAATCCTGAATATAATCCATAGAAATGGCTTATCTGCGCCTCTCGCTGGCAGCAGGAGGTGTTTGGACTTTAAATGAGGCTAAAAACAGTAGCTACATGTTCAAAGTTTTAATAGCGAAACTAATTTGCTTCCGGAGCTACTAAACATTTCCACCTCTCAACACTAAAGTCACAGGTTCAATTCCCAGTCCCCTCTACGTGTTAGGCCGGCGGCGGGATTGTTCCTCAGTTTAAATGTGGCTAAAAACAGTAGCTGCATTTTCAAAATTTTTATTGTGGGGAAAAAAAAGAAAGAAATTGGCTTGAAGGGGTTACTAAACACTGAATTGAAACGAATGGGAGAATATGACATTATTGGCGTAACTTGTTCATTCAAACACTCATCTAAATTCATGATACATCAACTATAAAAAATAAATAAAAACAGTATTCTGCTTTATATTTGAAATTAACTACGATAAATATGCAGCCTTATTTTCACACACATCTTCTTTCTCTTTTTATTTTGCCTATACGCATGTTTCCTACTGGATCCACTTGTCTATAGCCTTGCACATGTACACGGGCAGACTCTATAGATGATTCAAAGTCCTTTCATAACTCTTTCTGTGCTCATTATTTACCTCTTCAGTCAGCGATCTGCTTCATAATGCCACGAGTGTGAACACAAAGCAGTGATGTGCAAAAGCCCTTGGTTCAACACAGTTTTAATTGTGAGCGGGATCCGGGCTGTTTGTTACATCTTCTGCTCGTCCTTGTCTCCTCCACGGCGCGATGAGAAAGAGGCGGAGTTCATTACCACGCAATCACAAAGACGTGTACTTTATGCATTTTTTATGTTTATATTTTTGGTTAAGATGAGATACTGCAGGTGAATAGGAAAAACAACAATTAGTAAATTAAAAGACTTGAACATAAATCTAGCAAAAAAAAAAAATTGCCAGGTAAATCCTGAATTATAGCTCTTTTTTATACAGAGCTATAATTCTGGATATATATTTATTTTTATTTTATGTGAAACTAGATGCATTTTATGTGTAACAATGCAAACCCCCCCCCCAAAAAAAAACAAAAAAACAACAACAACAACAACAAAAAATTTAAGTAATTTGAATCTAAAAAAATTAATATAGAGCCAGGTTGATATTTTTGTTTCATTTAGTTGCCATAATAGATACAAAATATTTGTGTTATTTCTTTAGGGTTTGAATAACTAGATCTTACTGAAAAATACATGAAACATAATTTTGCCTTATTTTTACATAAAAAAAATAAGAAAGGATTAAAATATAACATAACAAATCCTTCTGAAAAACCTACAAAATATTCAGTACAAGAAGAAATTGTGTATTAAAGTGGTAATCCCTATGTAGGTGTCATAAAAAAGCATTTTCATAAAACAACCTTGAAAGTTACAATTTCCGCCATCAATCTACGGATGAAAATTGATTCAATGACAAATTCTGAAGTATTTGAGGTGCAGATTGGATATCTTTGTTTCTAGGTGAAAGTTAATTTTTAAGAGGACAAACTGAAAATTAAAAGTATAGACATGCGTTTTGTCTGTAGCTCCTCCCGTAAATCCATTAGCAGACCACATTTAGTGTAAGTCAATGATGTATTCTGCAGCTATTTCATCATTAGAGTTTTCACATCCCAGCGGTGAACTTCCACTGGGAAACACTGGGGCTCCGTTTCAGCTTGTTTCATCATTTTGCTGAACGGCCCCTGTTCGGACTTTAGCAACTTCATGCTTTTGTGCACTTGAATGAACTGTAGCAGATTCAGAATTAACTGAGGTCAAAAAGTTGCCTGGTTGTCTTTGTCAGAATTCAAAAAATGTGCATTTAAAGAGGTGTGGAAAGACTAGCCTGAAAGTTGTGGGTTTAATCCCTTTTCAACAATGCATACTGGAACTGTGTCCTTGGGCAATACACTGAAAACACCTCGTACTGTACGTCTGAATTTGTTATTTGGAAAAAAAAAAGTTTGAAAAGTTTTCAGTTGGAAACTTGATGAAGGCTGGAGATGCTATTGCCTTACTTGGAATGTTTCACAGTACAGCATTCATCTGTCTCCATTGTCGTGGAATAAGACTCCTTTTGTAGGCTCTGGTGAATGTTGAATCAAAGACAAAGAGTTTATTTCTTGCGAGAAATAGGTCCAACCGAGTTGCCAACAGCATCTCCTCCAGAGTCAGACCCCGAACCATACACATCACTACGTTTATATAGTTTGAGATGACCAGAGGACATACATATCAAAGTAAGGATGTGACGCTCCTACTGAGGTGTGGTCAGACAAGCTCCTGGTGGCATTCATGAGCTGGTTTACCTCGGGATGCAACATATGGAGTTAAAACAATACAAGGTGTGATACACTTCAAAAGAGAGAGAGAGCTGAAGGCCGACTGGTCTGGTTGCATCTATCTTCACATACATTACAAACACACAACAACCAAAAGGGAACAAAAGGCTTTACATGAAAGGTGTCCCTAACACTGTCTTTAACTTCCAAACCAAATGAGTTTTAGTTACAAGACCAAGTGATTTCTAAAAGGTAAAATAATCGCACAATATTTTAATTTCCTTTACACCATGGAGACAGTTACACGTCAGATCTGTGGAGAGATGGTCCCACTCACCGTGAGAGTGCAATAAAAATTGAATGTAATGTAAGATATATACGTTTATTGCCATACTGTGAAACATTCCCAGCAAAGCAATCACATCTCCATAGAGACAAGCAGATGGTGGAAAAAGTTGCAGAATGTACCTTTAAAGAGGGAGTATTATGATTCGAAATTAAAGAGGGGGTATTATCTTTTTTTTTTAGCTTTCTACCATGCTATAACGTTGTTCCCTCATCAAAAACATGCCTGAAGAGGTTTTAGATGTCATCCATGCATGTTTGAGTATTTTAGCGATCTCTCCCGGGCCCTGTTCAAACCCTCCTTACGGTTAAATGTAAGATTCTGTGCAATACTCAGCCCACAAGGTTATGTCATCCAAGCTCCCACACGACAGTTCTCCATAAATATACCAACGCATGATACAAAACTGTACACAACAACTTGACAAACCTGATGCGATGTGCATAGTTTCATTAGCAGGATGCACACTGATTGTGTTGTGATAGTGCCCTGAAGGGGGAGTCACTTAGTGCAGAGAGCAAAGGGAGTGGGGGTCAGAGTGTCAAAAGTGAAAAGTTAAACTTATAAAACATGTTAATACGTTGTTTTTTGGCAAATATAGCATTTTCAAAACAATAAAATGTAACATGGTGATCTAAATATGTTATGTTTTAGCAGTTAATACCCCATAGAAGTAAATTCCCCCCTCTTTAAGTATTTTGTAATTAAATGAGTACAGACGTTTGCCCACCAACCAAAATTCCTCAAAAAAGCACAATATGTCTTGTTTAACCGGAGTAACAACAACCCGGTAAACTAAGCATACCCAGTACCTATCCACATGTTAGTCAGTAGGGGGCAGTGCTGTGTTGACTGTGCATGTTTATAATTAGCTTCCATGCAGATACTGTTGCCTTGTCTTAGGAGCGTGTCTGAGTCAAATCCTCACCTCATTCTTTTAATTTCTCTTGGGTAATTCCACTCTCACCATTCATGCATTACTTTGTGTTTTTATCATCTCAAATTATTGACATTTCGTTGTGTGTCTTTGCTAATATTGACTATTTTGTGTTTGGTTCCATTCACATGAGACAAAGTTTAAGCTCCTTTGGTGTTCACTATTAAGCTGTGGAGCAATATTATTATAATTTTGTTCTCTTTTATGAAAATTATTGCAGCGCGTAGTGGGGCTGCGACGATTAATCGACTAATTGTGAATAATCAACTAGTAACTGCATTATGTGTATCATAATCGTTATCTGGACAGACCAAAAACTCTAAATGCCAAAAGTCTTTTTAACACAAAGACATTATTTTATCAAAATGTGAAAAAGATATATACAATTTCAGATTTTTTTAAATCTGTAATATGCCAAGGCTGCAACTATTAATCGACTATTTATGACTAGTCGCCTTTAAAAAGTAATCGTAGTGGGATTTTGATAATAAAGACCCAAAAACATATACAAAACTACTTTTCTGTAACAAACACAGTGGTCAGTTTTCACCATTTTCCTCAACCCTAACCGTAACCCTACCTTTATTTGGTTGATAATGTCTTTAAAAAGTCTCAGTGTACAACAGAAATAATAGTTTGACTAGACGACTAATGAAAAAAATTAATCACTGCCATAATCACATCCCTTTAATATACTTTATATGTAAATTTTCTTTATCTAGAAGCCTTCAGTTTTAGAGTGAAGACGTAGTTTTCTTTTGCGACGGAGCCCACCTGGACGACTGAGGGATTACACGGACACGGTAAAGAATGTATTCACAAAAATTCAGTGTACTGTAGAAATAATCGTTTTACTTGTTGACTAGTCGAAAATACAATCGCTGACTAGTCGACTACTGCCGTTAAATCGCAGCCCTAATGTGCAGCAGTGCATTTGATGACAGAATGTGTTGGATACATTGTGAGAATACAGGTGATGTTAAAAGTTTGTGTACTTTGCCATGGGCGCTTTGACAGTGGCAGTACAGAGATCGATGGTGCTGCCTGTTGGGTGAACTGTATCCATCCCAGTATGCAGGGATGTTCTGTTCCAAGTGTGGATTTTAGCAAGCTGTCTTCAAGGAAAAGTATTGATTTTTAGGGGGCTTGTTGTCAATGTAACTCGATGCAATGTAGCAATTTGTAATGCAGCTGCTTTTTTGGGTTTAATTTGAACTGGAATGAACTAGCATTGCCATTACTACTACTGCTGCTGCTACTACTAATTTGCTTTGGATCCAGAATACACACTTCTTCAGTGCTTTACGAACATATCTGTTAAATCTCCCCAACTTCAAATGTTTGGTTCTAGTTTAAGATGCAACAAAGGGCGTGGTTCCCTCTGTATAAAAAAACCCCCATAAAATACAGAGAGATCATTCTGGACTTGCCAGGCAAACTGCTACTACTGCTTAATGCTTCCCATAGATTTAGTGGAAGTTATTGTGGCACAAATATTTTTTTTCATATCATTTGTATAATAAGTACAATAAGTATAAGTCGCTCATTGCCTATATTTAATTGTTAAACAGTGCTTTTGGCCCAGCATCGTTACTTTCAAATGTTTATGGTATTACAGTGGGCAACAAAGTATAATTATGGTGATGCCAATACAGTCCACTTTAGTTTTAGCAATTCACAAACACACGTTTAGTTTGTGACGCTGTGAGACGTGGCTAAAGTTAGCATAAACACAAAACTACTTCTGGTGTAACATCAGTTTTTTCTGCATTTATTTCACTTCTCTGCAACTCTACGCCACTCTCTTTAATGCATTGGGTTTGGCTCACGTTAGATGCATTACGCACTGGAAATATTATATTTTCGATCTTTGATCCAGGGTCTGCTTCTGACCCTCAGATGGGGCGGTACGATTCACTTTAGACAGTGGAGACACTTGTGGCCCGTACCGATCTGCTCCAAAGTGAACCAGTGGAAACGAGGCTATATACTCAAAGATCTTTATATGTTAGCAGTTTAGAAAGGTTGGTAGTGTGATCCCAGCTTATATTAGTGCATACTGTCACTGTGTCCATGGGAAAGAGGCTGGGCACTGTTTGATTTTTTCGATACCAGTACTTTAATGATACCTGCTTTTGGATACCGGTTCCTACCAGAGCGCACAGCTGATCCTCGGTGGACTCACATGTGCTTAAGTTTCATTTTTGTTTTCTTTGTATATGTCACTGCAGAAGCAGCGCTGCCTAGCACATGCTTTTTGTTTAAGCTTTTACTACACGGTTACCTGAGCAAAGGAGGAGGATTATGATGAACTTTACACGGACTCCCTTGGAGTTTGGGTGTCCAGTCCTACTTACGAATAAATGTGATTTGTGAATGAGTGATTGGTTAGTGGTTGAAGTGGCCGATGGCTTGACATGGAGCGATATTGAAATTTGGTGTCACGATTATTATGGCCAAAATAATTGCGATTAACGATTATATCACGATAATGATTAAAGTTGCTGACAGTTTTTAAAAAAATTATTAATATGAATCGTTATAATATTAATATTATGCATAAGTTCCATATTTAAACAGTTATAGTATTGTACTTTGTTATAACTGAAAACAACAATGATGAGGAGATCATCAGGGAGGTTTTTTCTGCACATTCTGGTGATATAACGGCCATTATCTTTGTTGTGATTATCACAATTATATAAAATGTCCCATGAATGATTGTGTACCCTTTTTATCACAATAAACAATATAACTGTCCCATCCCAACCAATGGCGCAGATTGGTGGCCTTAGGGCAACTGTGGCTGCAGTAGTACACTTCCACTGGGTGTGGAGTGAAGCAATAATACTATGTTAAGTGTCTTTGGAGCCATAAATTTTAAATGCATTGTTATAATTATTACAGCACTTGTTTCGCCATTTAGCCTTATGTCTATTATTCCCTTGTGGTGCAGATACATGTAATTATCAGTAAATCCAATCCAAGTTTATTTGTACAGCGCATTTTACAAACAAGATACTTCCAAAGTGCTGCTCATAATAGCAATATAAAACAAACATTTAGCTCTAAAAGTCAGCAGAAGTAATTGAACTAATAAAATCAAGTTAAATGCTTAAGATGCTGCATACTACATTATAAAACATCTCATCTGAATTCCCACCAAAAATTTCTCACTATAGCTCCCCTGAACCACTTTCCTATTTCTACCGCTCCTATGTACCCACACATATAACCCAGAGCGGTGTGGCTTGTGTTAGCGTTAGCCGTATAAATTCTTTGGCGAGGCAGTGGGCCGTGTTTGCGAGGGGGTTTCGGAGGCTGGGAGCGGGCCAAGGTCAGAGCCCAGACACGCCCACACTGTTGGAGGCTCTCTGCAACAAGAGGCTGCGCGCTATGGCTACACACTCCCACAGACAAAAGCATCCAGCTAGGAGAGAACCGCTGCTACACATGGGGACATTTGCATTTTACGTTCTGTGAAAAGACTGTGCAAGTAAACAGGAGTCAGATCTACAGTGCGGAAATTGACGATACTGTGTTAATATTATGTATTGTTAATAGTCAGTTGCTTCATTTTTTTCTCCATTTATTTAAGCAAAATTTGTGTTGCCCCAGTACAGATATATTGCACGTGCAGCTCTTGACGTCAAAATAAGTCTGTAGGTGCATCTAATTGGAACGCATGTTATTATATGATAATCAGGAATTGCGTGTTAGCATGCTAGTTGTTGTTGGCTTTACAGTCATGGCAAAACTTGGACAGCATAAGGTAAGTGAGGAATAACTTTAGGCCACTGCAAACTGTTTAAAATGAACTTGTTCTGTTTTTCATGTTTTTAAAACAGTAGTGGAGGTGCGTTAGTCTCCTGCAGCTTAAGACCATGAAATGTGACTAAGGAGAGAATGATGAACTAAGAAAGCATCAAAATAAAAAGTTTCTGTGTTATGATTCTAAATAAAACACAAAAAGATACTTATGGATGAAGTACTGTTAAAATAAAAGTGTTTTGCCCAGCGACACATGAGTATGCACTGCCAGTTGTAGAAATGGCAACCTTCAAGCTACTGGGCAAGCTCACGATTTTCAATTAGATTTTATTTTATCTACTTAAAAACAGATTAAATGCGTTTGATATGAAACTTTTAATCACTGCCATTTAACAGAAAGAACCGTTAATATTCTTTAGCCAAAGTCTTAACTCTTCTCCAAACCACACGCTTTTACTGAATGAGAATTGGCTATAGACCTCTCCATTAAAAAGACCCAAGCTGATCGTAGACCATAAGAGATGAAACTTGATCTTGATTAAAATTTCATTAATCGCACATCCCAAATCTGTTTACTTTATAACATCTTGAGAAATTCCCCACTTCCTCTAGTCTTCCCCAACAATACACTTCTACACCCTCTCCAGCCTGTCTCTATGTATGGACGTCTCTAGGAGGGACTTAACCCTTCGCGGTGCTGCTATTTACTGACGATCCCTCTCGCTTTGTCCCCCGATGCTTTGGAAATCCGGCAAATCCCGATGCCTGGCTGTTCCCGCTGATTTGTGGTTTGTCGTGGGGCCATTGACACATTGACAAATCCTCCCTTCGATGGTCTGCGATCTCTGGGAATCAATAAACGTCCTTATCGGAGGAGGGCTGTCGCGTCTGGGGGCTTCTCCGGTTCACCTCGGGATCCGGGCATATTGGCGCACATTTGTAGCTTCTGACAACAAACACGGATACGGCGCGTGGTTCGTCACAGAGTCCAGAGGCGGAAAAGAAAAGCAGGCCAGTGAGTGACAGGCGGAAATGCAATGGAGAGATATGCAGGTCTAGAGAAGGGAAAGCACAAAATAAGTTATTCAGGGCACTTCAATACCTAACCAGGAAAAAATGGCATGTTTATAGTCTTTCGATTAGGGCTGCAAGATTAATCGTAATCAAATCAAAATCACAATTTGGATGGATTTAATTTCCTCCACAGACAACAACATATCCTGGCTTATTCTGCATAAAAACTGCTAACCCTGTTGCTGGGATCCATAATACACACTTCTTCAATACTTTACGTAGACGTGACTCTGGGCATCGTTTTGAAATGAGCGTGACTGACAGGTGCATTAGCCAGTCAGGGAAATGCATGGTTTGCCGTATCGGAAATAATAAATGGAAAAAAAAGTATCACAGAGGGCTGAAAAACATTCTGCAGAATCAGTGAGTGCTAAACTCTGTTAATCTGAGGTGAGATCAATTTGATTTTATTTGTAAATCACAGGTGACCAATGAGCTCCGTCGTTTCACGTGTCACTGAAAAAAACAAATCTTATAGCACGATCACATTTGACCGAGCTTGAGACACAACGGAAGAAGGGGGGACCAGACTGATATCAATCTGTATAAAAATACAGAGATATCATTCTGGATTTGCCAGGCAACTAACCCTGTAGCTTAGATCTGTGTAAACATGTTCTGAAATGTGTTTCTTGTATTAATTTGTCAGTTCGTATTTCAGTCTTTTTGTCAATCGCAAATCTAATCGCAGTCTCAGTACTTGTCTGAAAAAATTGCAATTCGAAATTAGTCTCAAATCGTGCAGCGCTACTTTCAATGTTTACAAAACGCACCAACAGACAACGTTTAAATAACTTGAACTAAAATGTTTAATTGGTAGCAGAAACTACTTAAATCTTTATTATTATTGTTGAAAATGTCAAGGTCCTCTCAGGCTGTTTAGACATCTCAATTTTAGCCGTTGTATAACTTCAAATTATGTCTGTTTGGAAAACGACTAAAATTATCAGTGTCATGCTTCTTGCGTGTATAAAACTCTGATTGCAATAACTCTAGCTAGAGGTGCAATGGGGTGTGAAGCTGTTAAAGTCATGCTCAAAGCTGATGGATAAAACTTGCAAACCTCAAACACTGGTTAGTTTTGTAGAACCAAAAAAAAATCACAGTTCTCGACCAACAATTTTGAAATCCCTTTAAACCAACGGGTATAAACCAACCTAACGTCTCTTCAGTCTCGTACATACTCCTTACAGTGTGATAATTTGTACCAAAAGAAATACATCTTTTCCTTTTGTTCTTTAACACGATTAAGACTTCACACACATGCGCTCTGAACGGGCTCACCCTCGTAGTATTTGGCACCAGGCTGTCCGTTCCCATGGCTGCGATCCAACGTCCAGGCTGTTGCTGCATGGTCTCCCTGGCTTCCATCCACCCCTTATAACGTCTTCAAACCTGCTAGCTTCTCCCCGCTTCGCATCCAGGCACGTTTCTATCTTTGGCTAGACAAACGGTGAAAAAAAACCAAAAAAAACCCCACAACACAACCCCCCAAATACTCTGCCATTTGCGCTGGATTAATGGCAAGCGACTCACGTGAACTCGCCAGCAGAAATAATGGAAAAGTTAGCTTTATTAGCGCGCACGGCTAAATGTGCATTTCATTTACTGAATTTGTAGCGGAGTAATAAAACTGCCAAGTGCTATTTTGTTTGGCGGTGGAGCTAAATGCAGTTGGGAGCGCGGTGTGTTGTGTTGGGCTGATTGCTGTGGCGTCTGGGCGAGAGGCTTTTTAACATAGATACTAGCATGTGGGTTAGCATCTGAGGCCGAACCAGGAAGCGCTAATGGACACACAACAATAGGCCTGGCCGCTGTCAAAACAGTCTATTATGAGATGCTTGTCGGCATGAGTAAATGTATTATTAGTGTCAAAATAACTATTGGAAATCACACGTGTAAATGAATTAACACAAAGGTGATCAATGATAAAAGATGGCACTTTGATTGGCGTGGACGTCCCATAACAACAAGTTCATTTTAGTTCTGAAAGTGTTGGCATGTTTTGGGTTTCTTTCTTTGGATTCCCATCAACGGAAACATGAAGAAGGCAATTATTCCGGCCAATAACGATTCTGATACCACGATGATAATAAAAAAAAAAAAAAGTGGAGTTTTAACTATGTAATTATTTGTCACATCGGAAGCAGATGTTTTTGTCAAATTCATGTAGCACTTTTGAATTTCTGTTTCTGTTTGAATTTCAATCACAAGGCTTTACGTCAAGGAACAATGCACCTATAGTCAGGTTAAGCATCTTGTCCAAGGACACAATGTCAGTACGTGGACAATAGGGATGTCCGTATCATATTTCAGTTTTACACTTATTGTGAGACGAAACATTACAATTTAACGATTACTCACGATATTTGACACCATCATCAGATTTTTGGAGTTAGACTATTAAAATAACATGCAAATCATCTTACTTGTTTCTGATAATGGTCACTCTGATTATTCACAACAGATTTTGCGGTTTACATATGATAAATGTACAGAAATTAGATAGTAATCTTATTTTGGTGTGTATGTGAACATAGCCAGCGTCTTTCAAAATGATCAAGTAAAGTTATTGTGGCTAGGGATGGGCCAATATGGATTTTTTGATTTTTTTCTGCCCTGAAAAACAATTCGCATCTAAAAACCACATTGATGCATTATATCTACACTATAAATTCACTCTATACCGCCCATGTCCCCATTGATTATACAGCCTACCTATAGTTTGTATTCTTAACCAGCCGCCGGTGTCTTTTATACCACTTTGTCTCTCCTCTCCCTCTCTGCTCTTAAACAGACATATTCCGAATGAGACAGCGTTCCGACACCTGCTGCTCTCCTCTCTGGGCCGGGCGAGGGTGGGAGCGGGTGAGGGGGGGCTCTGAGGAGGGAGGGGG
>KN485414.1:17786-30516 GCA_000787095.1 Periophthalmodon schlosseri | reverse complement strand
GAGTGTTTTTAATTATCATTGTGGTATCGGAATCTGTATTGAGTATCAAGTCTACTCCTTAGTATTGAAATTGAATTAGAAATGTTTGTATCATGACAACACTAATAATGTGCAGAGAAAAATGAGAGGTGAGCAAGTTTGTAGAATTGTGTTTTGTTCATACTCACACTTTTAGTAAGAATTCCACTTAAAGTTTTATAAATAAGACCCCAGATGTGGTACTGGGCGCGTGAACCCCTGTGTTTATAAGGGGTTTATGAGAAACTACTGTAGCTGGCATTAGAACAATGATGGCCAATATAATAAATGCAAACAAGCCTTTTACAGATGCCATTTTGAACATTTTCAACGTGGTTTGACATTTAAAAAATAACAATCTAGCAATTAAGACACTAATTGGGAACACGCTAATTAGATTGACTGATACGACACAATAATGCATGCATAATCCAGGAAAACCAAATCAGTTGTTTTGGCCCATTTGTGTCTTAATTGTTTACAAAGCATTGTTTATGTGTGTCTTTCTTTGGTTTGAATATTTAACACATAAAAAGTTCATTTTACAGGTTAAAATGAACTCTGCTAATTGATTATAGTAGCTTTCATTTTAAAGTTGACTGGAAAAACATTTTTCATTTTGAAGATTGTGTCAAACACGCACTCATATCTTTATAATAACAAAATTAATTTACGTATAATTTTCAGTAATTAAAAAGGGTCAGCAGCGATGGGGTGGAGGAGGGTGGCAGTGGAAGGAGGGGAGAGAGAGTGCATTCGTGGCTTTGATTGACATATAGGAAGAAGGTTGGAAATATTCTTTTTTTAGCTTGTTGAAAAGATGTCCAAAAGCAGTTTGCATGTGTTCTGAGCCCATATAAAAATGTACAGATTTTCCATATTGCACAAACAAAATGTAACTTAAAACACCTGAACCATTTATTTTATTTATTTATTTCAATTTTTTTCATTATATTATACGCCCAACATGTGTATAGTAGCCTTTGTTGTAGTGGTTCAAAGTTATTCCTCACTTTATAAATTCCGAGCATCCTAATTATCCACCACAATGAGTTTATAAGTGCTTTTGACAACTTTCAGAGACCACAGCAGAGGTTAGCCACCACGATAACGCTAGCAACAACTAGCATAACCACATACTTCCTGGTTCTTGGACAATACAAAGCTTTATAAATGGATGCAGACAGCACACAGTGGACTTATTGTATTGGAATTGGTTACATAATATATCTATTCTGGGGCAGGACAAATTTTGCTCAAATACATTGGGAAAAATCTCGTGCAGTGTTTCCTTTCTCAAAATAAGCGACAAAATTGTAGTGCTACCACAACATACTTAAAAAACTGTTCAAGTTTATTTATATAGCACATTTAAAAACAACTTCAGCTGACCAAAGTGCTTCAGATAAAACAAAAAAACACAAACAAAAAAACAGATATACACGATACATAGGAAAAGAACAACACCAAGATATCCTGTGTAGCTAGTATTAAATGCCAGGGAGAAGAGGTGGGTTCAGTCGAGTCTTAAACAGCGTTAAAGACTGAGGGGATGTGACAGACAGAAGGAGGCTGTTCCATAGTCTGGACGCTGCCACAGAAAAGGCTCGGACACCTCTGGTCTTGACCCTGGCTTTGGGCACAGCAGCAGGAGCTGGTCAGCTGACCTCAGGGCTCTGGGTGGAGTGTAGGGCTGCAGTAACCCCCTTAAATAAAGAGGACCCATAGAGTGCAGACATTCAAACACAACCAGTAACATTTTGAATTGCACCCGATATGAAATATGGAGCCAGTGCAGGTCGTGCTCTCATCTCTCAGCGTTCTGGACATTCTGTAAGAGCTGCGGGGAGCCCTGGTCCAGCCCCACATACAAAGAATTACAATAATCCAGACGCAACGTTACAAATGTGTGAATTGCCTTTTCGAAATCCGCCTGTGTAAGGTAGGACTTTACTTTAGGAAGGAGCCTCAACTGAAAGAAACTGGACTTTATGACAGAGCTAATGTGCTTGTCCAGTTTGAACATGGAGTCCACAATCACCCCAAGATTCCTCACTACAGGACGACAATAAGAGGACAGAGGACCAACCGTACTGTCATGGCCAAGCAGTGGGTTCGTTTGACTAAAAACCACAATCTCAGTTTTATTTTGATTTAAGTTCTGGAAGTTTGCACTCAGCCAAGTCTACACATCCCTGAAACAGTCCTGCAGAGTTTTGATTGTGGTGTGGCGGTCCCGAGCTGATATATTTGAATGTCATCTGCGAAACAATGAAATGTGACATTGTGCTTTCTAAAAACGTCACCCAGAGGAAGCACGTACAGAGCGAATAGGGCCGGCACTAATGTAGAACCCTGGGGCACACCTTACTCTAAAGGAGACACAGAGGAGAAGCACTGTCTTAGGTTCACAGAAAGGATAGTAGGTCATTTAAAACCTGCTATAATAACAATTAATCAGCACAGCAGCCTGCAATATCAATTCTCACTATAGTAGTATTTTCGATATTTTGCCCCACTCCTAGTATGCATGTACGCACAGTAAGCAGGAGTAGTAGTTGTAG
Organism: Periophthalmodon schlosseri; assembly: GCA_000787095.1. Taxonomy (NCBI): domain Eukaryota; kingdom Metazoa; phylum Chordata; class Actinopteri; order Gobiiformes; family Gobiidae; genus Periophthalmodon; species Periophthalmodon schlosseri. The sequence goes on along the minus strand of KN485414.1, from coordinate 27,934 downwards.
TAAACGTGTATCTGGCTGGATGTTCCGTGACACAGTAGGCAAACCCTCTCTGTGCAGTCTTCTCGTAAAGACTGATGTGAGCGCAGAGACTCTCCGGCACCTCGTAATCTTTATAGTGTCTTTGGAAATAAAAACTTATTAAGCCCCGGCATCACCTACAAGATTGCTTCCATAAAAGTTAATATTTCTAATGTCTGTCATCGGGCCTCATATTCCAGCTGTTACGTTTCCATTTGTTAGCCCCTTGTTTACACCCAAACTTGCGAGGTTATTAGGGCTGCAACTACCAATAATTCTTGTGGTCGACTAGTCAGCGATTCATTTTTTCAGATAGAGAATATTTTGTGTGTATATTCTTGATGAAAATCTGAAATACTTTTTTGACATTTTGGTTTAAAGGAACTACAGTTTTAACAAAGGTACTACAATCACAACAGAACCTCGGCTGCCAGTGCCTTAACCTGCAGATAGACGACACACTGCTCATCTTTTCATTCTCAGTGTATAGACGGGCCACGCCTCACGTGAAACCTCAGAACCTTCAGAATTCACTAAGCTGCACAGGCTGCACTAGCACCGATTAGGTAAGGTCTAAGGACAGGGGTTGTTGTGGGGCAATTATTCATTTGCTTGTTTTGTAATGAATGTTGTTTAATCTGCTGCCTGTTATTGACCAATGTCTGTTTTCACTGTTGGATTTTCTAACTTTCTATTGGTTAAATCAATGATCCTGTTAAGCCCTAAGAGGCGACTGCTGTTGTGATTTTGGGCTTTACAAAAATAAATTGAATTGATTAATGATTGGCTGCAGGTGCTGGGGTTTAGGTAGTGACGATTCAGATCACAGAGACTCATTTTAGGCTTAAATCAACTGGATTTCAGCATTGAATCTGGCAACCCAAATGAGAGACTCGTGTGAGGCTCATTCTGCTTTCTGATTGGAGAATCATCTTGAGAAACAAAACACCAAATTATAACATAAACAGCTTGGCCATCATGTTCAGTGCTTTTGTAATTAAGAATAAATCAGCTTTACAGTTGTTATCAGTAAAACTATATTTCATTTGAACATACTGACCTTGTTTCTGGGAAAAAGTTAGGTCATGTTTATGGAATTTAAAATCAAAATCTTACAAAGTTCCTTTAATAGTGCCTCTGTTTTTGTGATAAAAAGCTCTTTTCGTATCTGTTTCAGAGCCTTTATAGTCCAGATTACGATTAGCCTATCAAAACACAACTACAGTTACTTTTAACAGTTGAATTGTAACAGTTAGTCTAGTAATTGTTGCAGCGCTAGCGATTACTATTTTGTACAACCAGTTTTCACTTTAGTCAGACTAATTATTCCCGGGATTTTTTTTTTGGCGTCTTAGCTTTCGACCCTATTCCCTTAAACTTGTCTGCATGCGCAATCTCCCAGCCATCTGATGAAAGCCCTTCTCTGATGCAATCAAATAGCAAGACTCATTTTGTACAAGAGTTCAAACATGCGAGGGGAAAAAGTCGGCATGTTTAGTGGGCTGGTTCAGGGCTAAAGAGCTCCGCGCGATGCTCTGCTTCTTGCACCGCAGAACGCAATAATTGCAGCTGTAAAAATGACCATCGCTAATAGCCTTTAAGCTAGCACAAGCATGGGAGGATTGGAAATGCTCGGGTTTAGAATGCGTGGAGGTTGAACAAGGGAGTTAAGAGTGCGCAAACCAGCAATTTTATAAAGAACGGCGGCGGCTAGCATAAGCACATAATGTATATATACAGGCTACAATCATTCTTAAGGTTTTCTATGCTTGAAATCAGAAGGTTTCACAGGTGGAGCTGCCTGGAGTGAACCTGTACTATACGGGGAGATTTCACAAGACGGTAGAGTTTTCTGAAAGCAAACTAGAATTAGATTATCCGGATGAAAAATTTCAAAATGTTTGTGAAAAATGGAGTTGGTAAAAGTCTGAATCTGATGCAATGTTAATTTTGTTGATGGATAGGTTTTGTTGTGGTTTTTGTCACTGCAATAAACAAAAAATAAAGAAGTCAGAAGTAGTTAATGTACGTGTTAACCTGTGACAACAACAACAACAACCTGTAACCCTAACGCTAACTACCTATGTAATATGTGTTATTAAAGGATGATCTTGTACTTAATTAGGTACAATATATCAAATAAGTATAACATGTGACCTGATAAAGTGGTTCCGAATCTTTTTTGTCTCAAATACCCTATAAGCTTTATGTTAGGCAAATCAATTTTTACTACAGTAGTATATAACTCATTTGTACTGTTATACTTTTGGTTTTAATGATTTTGATGTCCAAATATCCCCCAAAACATTCTTAAGGGTGTAAAGTTTACAACAAAAACATTTTTCTATTCAAATACTGTGGAATGAAGCGTTACAAATGTGGATTTATTGGGAACACAAGGCATGAACCAGACTCGGTGGTATAACACAGTGATAGCGACTGAGCGCAGGTTTAGTAACTACGGTATCACACAGTGGCGCCATCGTAAATACATGCGTATACGTTTCTATATATGGCAAATACTATTCGATTTCACCTTCTTTTAAAATTTTAAGAAAAACTTCAAGTACGCCCTGGTTGGGAAACACTGACGTAATCTATGAAAACTAAAACTGTAACTGTCTCCCAACCGTGCAGCCAGCTCAGTATTGGGCGATAGGCGCGTGGGTGCTGCACTGCTCCTACCAGTTTGCCTGACAATTTTAGCGGCATTGAAAGACGGGTCAAATGCAGGACAAATCTTTATGGATAACAATACATTTTGGAGTAACCCTTGATCTAACATAAAACAAATCCTGCTACCGCTTTATAATAACTGCACGTTAATTAGCATGACCAAAAACTGAATTCATAAGAAGAAATAGTATATTAAGAGTGATTCTTCTTAGTAACTGCTTCATTAAGGGGTTAGGGTTAAAAATCAAGGTTAGGGTATTGTTTAAGTAGTTACTAAGCCTCAATCATTCTTGATAAACTATTTGGAATTGTATACAAATGAATAAACATTGAAACTGTACATACAAGTGTTACCCTAATCATTTACTCGTCAAAGTTGTTTGCATATACGACCCATTGCACAAAACCTATCTGACAAAGTGCCCAAAATGTGCCAACCCAATTTCAACACAAATTAATATCCACGCATATCATCTGCAAGCCACTCTGTACAATGCCCAGTATCCAAACCTCTTATTTCCACATAATATAGTCCCTTCCGATGTTTACACCCTGGCCGGCATTTTTACAGCCGGATCAGGCGGAGGGAGACGGAAGATGCCGCGACGCCCGTCTTTCCGCTGAATAAAAAGATTGACAGTAACGGGATAGAGCTAGCGACGGAAGGGGTGGGGGACGGTAAGCGGGTTGGGGTGTTATTGAATCGGGCGGTGCATTCGGGGGGTTGGGGGTGGACTGGTAAAGGAAGGAGGGAGGATGGAGGGACCGAGTAAGGCTGCAAGATTAATCGCAAATTTGAACGGGCGCAAATCGCGAAGACATAATTTTCTCCAAATCGTGTGTTAGTCATTCTGCATAAAAACGGCTAAGATCTGCACACACATGTTCTGAAATATGATTCTTGTATCAGTTCCTCAGTTCATATTTCAGTCTTTTTGTCAATTCTCAAAGTTTAAATTGTAAAACTTGTATAACAGGATCTTATTACTAAAACATAAATCGCAAAGCTTGTCAGAAAAATCGCAATTAGATATTTTTCCCAAGTCGTTCAACCCTGGTATGGAAGCGCCGCGGTGTTGGCAAATGTTTATCCGTTTGTGCACCAGCTTTGGGCGATTTTATTTATTTATTTATTTTTTTTTTTTGCAGGGGAGAGTAGAAAGGGGGGATCTGGAAGCGGAATGGTGGGCTGGGGGGGGAGGCGAAGAGGAGGAGGGAGGGGAGAGAGACGAGGTGAAGGTGATTGGCAGGCGCCCGGCTCAGCTGCTGTGTTGCGATGTAGGCTGCTCCAGATTTGATTGACAGCAAGGAGCCTGGGAACCACAGACATTATAGATTTAAAGGAGGAAGAGGGTTTTTTTTTTTTTTTCTTTTTCTCTTTTTTTTCCAAACACACGGATTTCAGATGGCAAGGCTGCACCGGTGGTTCCACACTGCCATCTATTGTAAGATACCTCTGTTTGAGAGAGGAAGAGGAGAGGGTACAGGGAGGCAGAGCTCGGAAAGATGGCACGCATTTTAGGAGACAGGATATGGAGGATTAGTATAGGATTTTTATTTTTTTTTTAATGAATTGTATCACTTTCATTTATGAACAAATATAAACGTTAACAATTAGACAACCTTCAATTAACATTCTTTATTCCTTGTCAATAATAACCAATTAGTCAGAAGAGGACTGAGTAGCCAAAACTTGTACTCAAGCAAGAGTAATGTTACTTTAAAATAATATTCCTTAAGTAGAAGTAAAATCTCCAAAATAATGACTCAAGTAAGAGTAAAAACTATTTCGAGTACTGAGTCAGTTTGGACCTGAAATGTATTTAAACCTGAATTATGATTTTGGAGTTAATGCAATCGGACGGGCTAAACATTAAACATTAACATCGTATCTGAAGGTAAGGTGTAAGAAGTGAAAATGCTTGAATTATTCAAATGTAACTCTGAAAAGAACAAGTTTCTCTGACGTAAACCTAACTACCACTACTGCTACCCATCTCTGCCCTCAATTTTGTGGCTTATTTATATTGAATTTGTGTCAGAAATAACTTTTTAGAGACCTTTTTTGCTCTAGTCTTCATCTGTATAGACTACAATACTGTTCTTTTCATTTGACTAGGGTTTCAGTATCTTGATCAGGAGTACCTAGCTGTAGGATTTGCCTATTGTTCATGATTTTAGTCTAAAATGGGAACCCCGAGTACACAGACCCAACGACAACGTGCAGACTCTACACTGCACACTGTCTGGGAATCAAACCTCAGGCCTCTTCGACACAAAACAAGAGCACAAACACGGCATCAAAATCGTAAACAATTAAGGACTGTAATTTCAAAACAAATGTTATGTTTTTCAGATGATGACAGACTTTGCACACTTGAGCTGCACTAATAATTTCTCTCTCCAAATCTTGATTTCCACTTTGGCTCATTGTTTCAACAGCCAATTAAACAGTGCTTGTGCGCCGCTCGTCGACATTTGGCTAACTGTCGGGGGCACGGCTATTTTTGAAGCCTCTCTAGTCTGGCAGAGCTGGAGAGCCTAAACTTCTGTCCACTTTGTTTCATACTGTCTGCCAGTACGTCTGCGGATACTGTCTAGGATTTTTGCTTTACTTGTTTTTCTGTTTTATTCTTTGGATTATTTATTATTATTATCATTTTATATATATTTTTATTGTATTATTTTCATATCATAGCCTACATGGTAACGACAGATTTCTCCCTTGCTAACTTGGTGCAGCTTTTGTCGAGAAATTAGGCCTAAAGGACAAGTTGAAGTCAGTGTGTCATGTTTTGTAATGATTCTTTTGTTAAGGGCCCTGTACCCGTTTTTTTCCCCGTGTATCTGAGCAAAATGTGTCTTGCCCCAGTACAGATATATTGTATAAGCAGCTCTCAAGGTCAAAATAAGTCCGCTGTGTACAATCTGCGTCTGATTATAAAGTGTTTTATTGTCCGATAATCAGGAAGTGCACAGTTAGCATGCTAGTTGTTAGCTTTACTGGATATTCGGAAAGCAAAAAGCAAGTGGGGAATAACTTTGTACTACTGCAAACTGTGTAAAATGAACTAGTTTTGTTTTTCATGTTTTTAAGACCGTAGACAGGTGCAGTGCCTTTAATTTACTAAATGTATATTCATTCAACATAAAATATTAAAATACAAAAAAGACATAAAACTTTTAAATTAAATCAATATTTAGCTGCATGATTTTGTGATTTTATTTTATATAGCCACACATGCTAACTACATACTACTTCAATGTTGCTAACTTGTTGTATCTAAAGCAGCACAATTTATGTTCATCCCTTCTCAAAATCTATTTATTAATTTTTTTTTTTTTGATTGCTTTCATTTTTGTACCCTGCGTTTTGGAATGTTGCAACTATTTGAAAATGTGTGAAAAGGTTTAAAGGGTTGCACATTTGTGACCTCTGCATTTGACAAGCCACATTTTATTAATTTAATTACGTTTTGCCAAAGTGTTGTATCCTGGGTGAATGTTGCTGACCCTGGCTTTAGTGTCCTTGTGCTTTACCCTTGGATTTAGCAACTTTTGAATGTTATTTTACATGTCTTTATTTTTATTTATTTTTTTACTCTTTTTTTTATTCTGTGAGTGTTGGAAATGTTATTGATGGCAACATTTTGAAAAGATCCTGACACATTTTTTTATTGACGCTGTTCTGTCTTACTCAATTCTTTTATTTTTAAGGACTTTTGAACACGTTGTTGTTCAGTGGGGTAACAGTAGAAGTTAGCGCTCTCTTCTCACAACAAGAACGTCCCAAGTTTGGTAGCTTTTTACTGCACTGGGCTCTTTCTGTCCCAAAACAAGCACAGTTTACAGTCCAATCCTCCAGTTTCGTACTCCTGACCAAGATGTGGGCGATAACAGTATTACACATTTTATAATCCCATCATGTAGCAACCAACAATGCTTTATTAAAGCTGCACTATGTAACTTTTTGGTTGTGGGTCCTCTTCCTGCTTTTCTCTATGGAGATGTTATTGCGTTGACTGTAATGTTCCACAGTAGGACGTTAAAAACATCTATCTTGTATTTATTCAATTACTGGCATTTTTCTTGCTCACAGTTACCTTGAAAAATATGCATTTTTACTATGAGCAGGGTCACATCTCCACAGATCTGACCTGTAACTCGGTCTGGTGGTGTCACCCGATTGTTTCCATGAAGATTGGTAAGTTTAATGCCGCGCTATGGAACATCTCTGGCTTAGGAAAACACATCTCAAACAAATCAGTGGGTGGCAGGGTTACACAGTGCACTGATAATAGTAAAAAAAAATTTTCCGTATTTTCTGGACTATAAGTTGCACTTTTTTTCATAGTTTGGCCGGGGGTGCGACTTATATTCAGATGCGATTTATATGTGAAATATATTTTTTCTTCTTCATTATTATCCTTTTTTGGCTGGTGCGACTTATACTCCGGAAAATACGGTACAGCTTTGGATGTGATTGGTTAAAGCTTTCAAATGTACATGTTTTTTGTTTGTTTGTTTGTTTTCTTTTCTTTTTTTTAAGACAAGAATATGATGATTGCAATTTTATATATTTACACATCTAATAAGATTTAATACATTTTCTAGAAGTTTGCAGAACATTTAATGGCATAATATAAAAATTGCTTCAACTGTTTCATCATTACCTAAGTTCTTGTTTGGACATCCAGTTCGGTTTATAACAAATAAAAACCTTGCCGATATGAAAAGTTTTGTATGAGCACTTCTAAACTCTGACACTGGATATGGATATAGTACTAAAGTGGTTTAGTTTCTCTCCTGTGTCTGAAGAACACTTGTGCTGTCTATAGAGCTGACAGTCTGTCAGCATGTCTCTGGGGGGGACTAGATACACACAGTCCATTCACTCCCATCACTGTTAGACCACTTTAACAAGTTATTCACCAGCGAGTACAACCCAGAAGACTTACACAGATAAATGACTAGAGATGTGTACTGTTTGGGTCCTTTAGGATTTGTAATTTTATGAATGGGCAGAATTAGGGCTATAACTGTAACTATATCCGGTAGTTTCAAATTGTCAATAATCAGTTTGAGTCTTTTTAATGAACATTTTTTTACCCGCTGGATTTTTACAGCACCTTTCACGATACCCAAAGTGCTTTACAGTGCTTTATTCTTTAACTCCACACTTGACGGTGGTGAGTTACTGTTGTAGCCACAGCTGCTCTGGGACAGACTGACAGAAGCGAGGCTGCCAATCCGCGCCATCGGCCCCTCCAATCGCCACCAACGCTAATAACACAGCAACAGTTTTTGCTACTGGCGCCCCACTTTGGCACCTGATTTTCCCAGCAGTCTCCCATCCAAGTACTAACCAGGCCCGGCTTACGAGATCTGACGAGGCTCATCAGGCTTTGACAGTCCGGTGTGGCTACTTTTATGGTCGAGGCTCCACCAACAGCTTGTCTTCACTGAGATGTTATTGCTTTGCCTGGACTTTTCCACAGAATGGCTTGAATTTAGCTATATCTTCATGGAAGCGACTAGCTGATGCAACCAGGCCAATTTATAGATCAGATCTATGGAGAGGTAAGAAGGCATGTTTGTCAAGTTTTTCTAAGCTATGAAAGACATGCAGCTAGATAAACGCAAGATAGATGCGTAATGCCGTACTGTGTAACATTTCAGGCAAAGATATTTACATTTTTCACTTCAACCAAAAAAAATACATATTGCAACTTTAATTGAAAGGTTTACTGCCGATGCTCTGTCGCTAAAAGCATTTCGAGGAAGAAATTTGGCTGTTTTGTGTTAATTGGCAATAAGGAAGTCTGTCCTGTTTATGTTCATGTGATAAAGATCGAGAGCTGGTGTAGCATTAATTGAAGTAGCAGAAAGGCGGGGGACTCTGATTGTCTAATGCAGGAAAAGTAGCAGTACATACCTAACCTTATTGTCCATTCAAACCTGGCTATGCTTCCGTTGTAGGGAGTATTATAACCTCTGATGACGTAGGCCAGATTATGAGGGCCGAGCTGTAGGTGTCCTTGGTAGTGCTGTTTCCCCTCTCAAGAGCCATGTTTATTTGTCTTTAATAAAAAATATAATTGAAAATTGCAACCGAAAAAAAAAAGATTCATTTTTGTTGCCATATCACCCAGCTATATAGACAAATTCATTAATCTTACAAAAGAAAAGATGATGAACAGGTGAAGCAGGTGAACACACATTAAAAATACACATTTCGTTTCATTATAAGACTAACAGTTCATCATTAACATTAGCAATAAAATACAAAAAAAGTCACCATTTCCAATTACAGTATGTTTCCTATAGTTCATACAGATACTAAAGATTATTATGTCCAAGTTTTTACATTTAATACAGTATAGTACAAACTAACCTAACTGATGTTGACTTGATTATCTAAAATGTGCTTTTTCAAATTTTTTGTGAAATTATTAAGATCTACAGACAATTTCAGACTGTCCAGAAGCTGATTCCACTGTCTGATGGTTTGAAAAGAAAAGGCCGACTGAGCAAAGGCCGAGGATCTTTTTGGAACTATGCAGTTTTGGTTCACGGCAATGGGTCGGGTAGTTTGTTCGGAACAGAGTTTAATCATTTGGAGGTGGAGCTGTATTATTAATGATTTTGAATAGGTTTCTTAGATTTGAATATAGAAAACTGAGCATTTTGTTTTTATTGAGGATATTACAGAGGTGATAGCGAAGTGTTTTTTTATCGAGTACCTTTAATGCCTTTAAAGATTATAGATGGATCTGAGAGGTTTGAGCGCGCTCTCATTGGACCTAGACCAGGAGGATACACAGTAGTTCATGTGTGGAATAATCATAGCATTGAAATATGTGAAAGCGTCTCCGACTGTCAAGCGACTGTTCCTCATGTGTCTTAGAGATGAGGAGGAGACGGAGAGTCTAAAGACGCTTATCGTTCTGCTGCTGCGGTGGTGGAAGTGGGGAATGCAAGTAGCGCCATTATGAAAGATGGTACATTCCGGATCTGAATTTGAATGTAAATGTAAACGGTGGCTCCTTGTTTAGAGCGTTGACCTCTGCTCCGACCTACGCGTTCTGTTGTCGTGTCTTTGGGCAAGGCACCTCGATATTGCATTTTGCGTGATTGTGATTTGTAGTGGTTGGGGTGGGCCATAATGCAGATTGGCAGCGACGCATTCGTCATTCTACCCCAGGGCAGCTGTGGCTTCAGAAATACCCACCCACTCCAACTGTGAGCCTATTTCAATAAATGTACTGTCGTTTTCTGACATAATTTGTTTGCTAGACTTTTGGCAGATATTCTATAGACACCTGTTTCTCCTATGACTCACACAAGACTACAATCATTTAAATCCCACATTTTTCCACTGCTAAACCGACGCAATTAACATGAAGCACAAGGCGTAGCATCAAAGCTAGCTCCGCGTCTCCTCTGCAGCCGAC
>KN485412.1:27818-45038 GCA_000787095.1 Periophthalmodon schlosseri | reverse complement strand
CATTACCAGCGTCAAACATGGACAGAAGGCTTGTGCTGAGTCAGGAGGTGTTCCACAGCCTTGTACAACGGCCAAACACATTGATCTGCTGAGTACAAACACAACTGTGCTATAGGCCCACATAGACTGCACGTGTTACTAGCAAAACCATCAGTCCTGCAGTTGTGTCCTTAGGCAAGACACTTCACTCACCTCACCCAGTATGAATGTGGTGTGAGTGTAGGTGGTGGTCATTAATTTAGATAATTTTTGCTCCGGTTAACATTAAGGTTGCTTAGTAACAGTTATGGAATTACCTCTACGTATGTCCAATCAGGAAGTAACATTATAAACTTCACTAAAATAAAAAAATCTAGAAAAAAAAGGCAAGATTTTTTAGTAAAATCTTAAATATAATGATGCTAACTATGTTTCTTGAGGACTGTCATATACCCTTTAAGCCAGACCTATTTTGCAAAATAACCTTTCAGAGTTTTTAACCATGTTATAGTTGTTTCCTCTTCTCATTTACCCTCTGAAGTTGTGTTTGTAGTGATTCGTGCACGTTTGACCAAACTTTAATCGCTTATTTTCAAGACTCCATATTGCTAATCAACTCCCGTAACTCCCTTAATCTGTGATACGCGTAGGATTCGGCAGCGTCGCATAGTTGTTTTGGTATAAATGAAAAAAATAAAAAATAAAAAATCGCCGACGTCAGCTCCCATTGGGCGCCGCGGTTTTCTAACACTGATGTCAGCGGACTCGTTTCTTTTATTACCGTATTTTCCGGAGTATAAGTCGCACTGGAGTATAAGTCGCACCAGCCAAAAAATGCATAATAATGAAGAAAAAAACATATATTTCACATATAAATCGCATCTGAGTATAAGTCGCACCCCCGGCCAAACTATGAAAAAAAGTGCGACTTATAGTGCGGAAAATACGGTAAGTCGTTTTAGATGAATATTGCGTTTTAAAATGTCCACATTACAACAATGATCCATGGGTGTGTAGATTATAACAATATAGCAGACACAAGCACAATAGTTCTTTTTTAACATCGAACTGGGAATAACTGACTTTACAAATGTAGGACCAGAAACTGGAAAAAGCTGGAGAAGGATAGAACAGGATACCGCGGCTGACCACTGACTGACCATAATGTTTGTGTGTGTTCACTGGGTTGGGGAGGGGGGAGGAGGGGGAGTGAGGGGCAAAGTGCAAGTGAACAGCTACAAGGCTGACTCATAACATCGGCTCGGGAGACAATGGAGCGAACCACTGAAGGTCTGGAGATGGGCAGGGTGCAGCGTCTTATGGGAATTCTTCACAAACCAAACGCACAAAAAGGAAATCTACAATTTTACAATTCTTGTTTGAACGAAAATCCGTACCATACTGAGATCACCATGTTACCTTGTATCGTTTTGAAATTACCATATTCGCTGAACACAACGTATTAACATGTTTTACAAAAGTTTCATTTTTGTTTCTGTCGCTCCTCCATGCTCTCCATGCTATGTCACTCCCCTTTCAGAGCGCTATCACAACGCAATCAGCGTGCATCCCGCTAATGAAACTACTGCTCATCGCATCAGGTTTGTGAAGTTGTAGTTTGTAGTATTGTTTTGCATCATGCTTTTGTATATTTATCGAGAATTGTCGTGTGGGAGCGTGGGCGACGTAGGCTTGTGGGACCGTACTGCTAACCATAAGGAGGGTTCAAATAGTACCCGGGAGAGATCGCTAAATTCCTCAAACATGCACGGATGGCATCTAAAACCTCTTCAGGCATGTTTTTGATGAGGGAACAAGATTATAACATGGTAGAAAGCTCCAAAAAGACAATTTTGCAGAATATCCTGTCTTCAATCGACTTTCATTCACATTGTCTAACATAATACCATTCGATTACAGCAGGGGTGTCCAAACTTTTATCAAGGGCTGCATATCAAAACACAGACAAAGAAGAGGGCCGATCAAGGACCATAGACTGATTTTAAAAAGTAGCCTACTAGGTAATATGGGCCAATTTACCTGAAAGCCAAGAAAAATGGCCATAGTTTGGACGTGCCTGGACTAGAGGAACGTCGGCACCTCATGCGAGCAAAGAGCACATTTTTTTCCCCATTTGTATCAAAATGACAATGCGACGCTGCCGAATCCTACATGTGTCACCGCTTAAAAAAATAAAATTGGAGAACGAAGTAAGCGTAGAGCAGTGGGTGTGTACCGGCGGCGGTATTGATCGGAAATACGGGGTCTTGAAAATAAGCGATTAAAGATTGCTCAAACACGCACAAGTCACTCCAAATACAACTTCAAGAAGGGAAATGAGAAGGGAAACTCTGAAAAGTCGATTTTGCAGAATAGGTCTGCCTTAAAAACTTAAGGGTGCACTAACTTTACTGGTGGAGGGTCTGACACCTGCTCGTCTTCATTACTTTGCCTGGAATGGTCCACAGTGTGGCATTAAGACAAGCACTGAACTCAAACATACATGCGCAGACTCTATAGACGTGTTACATTCCTACGCTTCAGAGCTAGCATGCCATTTACGCAGAGGAGCTAACACTAAGTTTACACAGCCTCTCCCATTCTCACTATAAACTGTTTTTCTGCTCTACACCTGTATCACAGTCTGAAGAGAAGGCTACTGATATTAACCCAATTTATATTAGCACTCGCACATCAACACAAGCATTAAGCGCTTGGATTCACCAACAGCCCTGAAAGGCAAAAATGAAAATCACATCTGGATTTCACACAAAGCAAATGGTGAAGAGTTAAAAGGTGCACTATGTAACTTTTCTGATGGGGGAGTCTCGATGGAGATGTTACTGCTTTGCCTTGAACGTTCCACACTATGGCATTAAACACGGCCATCTTAGATTTATTCAAATACAAGTGTTTTATTGCTTGCAAAAACATGAAAAAACATTCTTAAAGCGAGCGGCTTGCTTCTCCAAAGATCTGACCTGTTGGCGTCACCTGCTCATCTCCAGGGAGGTGGATAAAAGCAATACTTTCTCCATTAATCTCCACCAGATCAGTTACGTAAATCACTTTTAAAGAAGACATATTGTGCTTGTGTCTGCTGTATAGTAATAATCTACGACACCCGTGGATCATTATGTTATAATTAATTTACACATTTTAAAATCGTAATATCATCTAAACGAGTTAATAAAAGAAACAAGTCCGCCATACATTAGAGCAGACACGAGCACAATAGATCTTTAAGGTTTCTCTTGGTTATTTACAACCATCATGGTGGCAGTGAAAAACAGCAAGATTGCATATTTGTAGCAGCTCTTACATAAAAAGGCGTCGTTTGCCCTGGTTTAACCCTGGCTCATTTTTGTCCTTCAAACACGATACTTGGGAAATATTTATTTTTTTCCGGGGAAACAGTCTACAGTATTTGGTATGTAAAGTCTGAGTATCCACTGACTTGAGCCCATGATACCCTACACCACACACATCCCTCATGTTGGAAGACGCTCAGCCCTTGTTTTCATGGAGCCCGTTTCCTGTGTGTGATTAGCAGAAGGCTGTGTGTGCACGCGCTTGTATCTGTATGCTACCGGGGTCTCTGTCTGTGAGTGCGGACGGGTATTCGTCACATTGTGGGGACTCAAGTATGTGCACGTACTCACATCGTGGGGACCTGCCGCGCTTATGTGGACAAAATTCAAGACCCCAAGACATAAATCCTTTATTATTAGATCAACAACATGGTTTAAAGTAGGAATGCACCGATCCAGCTTTTCAGTTCCCAAACAGATATTGATGCTCTGACTAAGTATCTGCTAATACCCCATATTAACCGATACCAGCGGAAGGACGGAAAATGGCACTTATTTCCTTCAAACACAGTTAACTTATTACACACAGATGTTTGTTTGCCTGAGTGACTGTCAAAAGTGAAACAAACTAAGCTAGTGCTAGAGTTTGAAAGAAAAAGATGCTTTAATTTGCACTTTCTTTTTGGACAAATAATGGGATTATTTTTCAAAAAGGAGCTTCATGTTTTTACCCAAGTTAGCTGTCCTGAAATGTTCAGAAGAGCATCTAAAACTACTGAGCTACTAGTCAAGGATTTACTGGCACTCGGACCTCACACAGCACAGAATGAATGAGCTGTTTGATTCATGGATTTATACTTCCATGGTTGGATTAAATATCGGATGGCAACATGTAGCCAACATGTGTGAAAGTACTCATCTGGTGAACACAGTGGCCGTGAGTGAGGTGTTGGTATTCGCATACGGTCTATGTCCAGTAACTTAGATTATAGAACAAAGAGAAAACAAAGTTAAAACGTGTCCATTATAGTTGTGTCCAGTTGTTGACGGTGATGTGCGTGTGTGTTCTGTCTTGGCGTGTGCACTCGTGTGGTCGTACCATTCCGCTGGTGCATTGTGATGGGCATTTTATGCGTTTAAAGGAGTAAAGCAGTCAGTGTAGTCAACAAAAGCACTAAATATTGTGGAGAATCAGCAGTGTGTGTGTTCTACATGCATTAAACCGGGTCGGCTCAGCCCTGCCTCCTCCAGCGCACCTCCGCAGGTGAGCACACGAGAGGCTGTATATGGTCACTGTGACATCTGTAGGCCTACGGATAGTTATATCTGTAAATATAAGCAGCTGGGCTACGTCACGAGGCCACGGTCCCCCACTGTCAGTTTCATATCGGTGCATCCTTAGTTTAAAGTTCAAATCTGGGATAAAACAGGTTATGTTAGAGTTTAGGTTAAAATTTGTGTGTGTGCGCTATGGGGTCCAGTGCAGAAGTCCCAGCTTGTTTTGTCTGCTTCGGAAGTCAAGGAATGTCCAACACAAATGATGTACAAGCCAAGATTAACCAGGGGAATGAATACGTTTCCCCCATAATGTTATTGTTTTACCTGGTATGGTCCACAGTATGCTATTAGACTAATCCATCTCGCATTTACACAGTGATTATTGGTCAAAAATACCTTGGCATACATGCATTATTACTGTGAGAGAGCTCGCCTTTCCACAAGAACTGACCGATAACTTGGTCTGGTGACATCTCCTGATTGTGTCTTTCAAAAGTATTCCAACGTACTGGCATTAACTGAATGAACAGACTATATTGTGAAGTTTATCTATCCTTACGGGGAAAATAAAGTAGGACTTAATGTTTACTCTCAGGTTAACATAGCTCCACTATTGTTAAGAGCTCAAAATGCATGTGACCCTTACCAAGAAATAGGAGAAATGGCTAAGGCTACAAGATTAATCGTAATCTAACTGAAACGGCAATCTGAACGCTGCAGTTTTTGACGTACCATAATGTCCTCCACAAACAAACTCTCCTGTCTTATTCAGCATAAAAAACTGCTAACCGTGTAGTTTAGATGTGTACAAACATGTCCTGAAATGTGACTCTTGTGTTAGTTTGTCAGTTCAGAGTTCAGTCTTTTTTTGCCAGTTTTTTTTTAACAAAATATTAATAAAACATACACATCGCAAATCTCATCACGATCGCAATGCTTGTCAGAAAAATTCGCAATTCGATATTTTGACCAAAAATGTTCAGCTCTAGAAATGGGTGATAGAAAAGCACTTAATGTTACTCAAGATGGCCCTTCTTACCTTCTCAGTCTGTACGATATCTCACTAATGATTTTGATCCACATTCCTGTGCTTGTTGTTTGCATTCCGGCGTCTGGTGAAGGTGGAGTAACATTCGTCTTTAGGTGTCACTTAAGAAAATCATACAGCTTTAATTTCACTCAAAACTGGTCCAACCCGTCTTAAACCGAATGCCCTTTAGCGCAGCAGCCTAACCCTCTGCAAACTCAGGACTACCTCACAAAACCTTAGCACTACCTCTATAGACATTAGCTTTGTTTTTTTGCTTAAAGGTCCTGTATTACGCAAAACTGACTCTTGTGAATGAAACTTTGAGGAGGTAACAGCATTATAACATGGCTTAAAACTCACATGTTTGAGTATGCCTGCATTATTAGTCTATCTATATCTCCAAAGTTCAAAATGCCCTGGTCCACCTTGTGATGTCATGAAACTGTAGTTTTCAAGTTAAATCCAAGAGCTGAAATTATCCAAATGATTCTAGTCAAGGTGTATGGAGTTTAAAAACACATTAAAGCACTTCCTATATTACAACATGATATCACAAGGTGGAACATCCATGTGTGAATGAACCAAAACACAACTCCAGGTAGGTTTTTGGAATTACAAAAGGCCTTTTTGTGAATCTCTGAAACTGACCTTGATTAAGATGATTTTGATTTTTGTGATTTAAAAAAAACATAAATTATGTTAGGGTGACGTCAATGTCTCACTTTGCAGAGCTCCATGTCCAGGGCATGGAAATGCAACCTGGCTGGAGGAAGCCACACCAAACAACACACCAAGGCCCCAAGTGAACCGTGCCAATGGAAAAGAGGCTGGATGTTCACTCCAGATGATCTTGTATGCAGATAAATACATAGTATGCTGTAGTTTAATTAAAATGAAAACGCTTCAAGCTCTGTGTGACAGAGAGGACGAGATCCTGAACACCAGTGGTCAAACATACCTTCACCCACAGGAGCTGGATGCTTCTTAGACAACAGGTGGGGAGCTCAGAGTAGAGTCACTGCTCCTCCACGTCAAAAGGAGTTTAAAAGCAATGTGTTTTATGTTATATTAAGCCTTTTAAATACTTTACAGCAAGGAGGTGGGACCTTTATCACCTGAATCATGAACAACAGGATGTTCTGACCAAACCTAGCTCAAGATTTGGAGATGGGTGCCCAGTCACTGCACTGCTGTTGCCCACTGATCCACACTGCTCCAGGCAGATTTGTCAATGGGTCAAATACATACTCTGGAGCCTTAGTCAGAAAACAATACAACAATTTGTTAAAAGCCGTCAAGCAATGCAAATTCCACAACATCACCGTGCTGCATGGTTTATCTGCAAAACCATATGTACCTGTAATCTCTCATGAAGACTTTATGAGCATCTAAACCACATTAACATGGCGTTATTGGCCGATCAACGATACATAGTAAAGAATGCATGCTTCCAATTCCACAGATGCGTTTCCCAGACGACCAGACGACCAAAATTACCTCAATTAGTCCTGAGAATGTCTGGCCGGACTTTATTTCATTCAACATGGGGACTGTAAAATAAAACAGTAGACTTGTTATATGTGTAAACAGAATAGTCGTGGTGTGTTGCCATGGCAACCTGGCAGGGGTGACATTTTGGCTCCTGTCCTGTACACACAAACTGCACTTATAAAAACAGCCACATGTCTTCAGCAGCCCAGAGTTCATTTCTCACAACCACAAACGGGAAGGCTCAACACTGTTACATGAAAATTGTGTTATTTTTGCCTCACAGTAAGAAGGTCCAGGGTTCAATTCCCAAGCCGGATGTGGCGTATGCAGAGTTAGCCAAGTTGCTATATGTTTAGTTTCTTGCCATATCTGTGCCATAGTAACCATAGTTACCCCTGTACATATCCAGGATACTCAGATTCCTCGTGTATACAGGGATATGACTACCCTGGTTTCTCTAAGCGCATGTAAACGTCATATTCAGAATAAGGTACATAACCGGGATACTCGTGCACAGGTAAACGCACTCTAACTTTTATAATCAGGGGCACATAAACAAATTTTCTGCAAAGTTTCAACCATTTGTCAAAGTAATTTGTTTCTCCCCATGGTCAATTTTGTGCATCCCTATAGGCGGAGCTGTAGCACCATTGTGGCAGCCAGGCAGTGTAAGTGATTCAAATTTCAATCCGATCAGACAAAAAATGTGAGTGTAAGAGCTATTTTAATGTATTTGTGCGAAATAATTGCGCCCCTGCTGGCAAATCATAATTAATACCTTATATGTGTGATGGAATTTTTTGCATCTTCATCTTATGCATAGAGTAGACCCCACACGTTTTGTACAAATTGGCAAATTTGGACATTTCATGTATAGCGTAGAGCACTGTGAGCACTCAAGCCCCAAATGCAGAAAATAATGCATAAATCCACTGAAATACAACTCTGAGTAAGCTAATGATGAGGGAACGTATTGTAACATCTAGCAAAGAGTATCAAAACTTCAAGCAATACTTTGCAATGACATTACCCTTGGGGGAGCATGTATGTCTATGGAGAAATGTTGAGCAGTTACCATGGTGACAATATGCAAACATTAGCGAACACTGCCTGATAAGTTTGTCTGAAAACTCAAGACAGACAAAATGGATGTAAACATATTTTCAGGAGCCTGTGATCAATACGAGAGTTCATAGTCCTGTTTAGGAATTTTCAGCAAAAAAGTTGAGCGACTGAAAAACTGTTGGCTAATGCTAGCTAGCGTGTGACTGCAACATTATTTGAGAGGGGCTTGTTTAACAGCACAAATCAGCTCACCTGTTGAAGCTCTAACTAAGTCCGTTCTTTTTGGTCAGATTGTGTTAAAACAAACCTCATATTAAAGTCTAACTTGAGTAACAGAGCTTCAGTGAAAGCAGTGCCTCTGGTTAGCTTTAACTCCCAGGGAATGCTGATGAAATCAGCTGCAAAGTATCAGTATGACAAAACTACCATGATATCTTCCGAACGCAACTCGAGTAAATGCAAGTGAGTAATTATACCTCACTGCGTCACTGAACAAACTTGTCAACTGATAGCAGCCTATTGTCTCCTTTTAAGGTCAATGTTGTTGAGAAGCCGGTGCAGCGCAGAGGGCTGGCACTGGCACTGCAGATAAAAGTACAAGTATTCAAACCGCATTCTTCACTTAAGTCCACCCAAAGAGCAGGGGCAGAGGAGGGAAATTTGCGGTCTGGCTCACTTCGGCTCCCGGTACACTACAGTTGAGGAGGAACAGTGCAGTGAGATGATTGGTTAAGCGAGAATGCAGAAATGCGAAAACGGATATATACGGAAAATAACTGATACTTTGTTGCTGAATCCATCAACATTCCCTAGAGGGTGACGCTAACTGTAGGCACTGCTCTGTCTGAAGCTGTTACTCACGTTAGACTTTAATCTGAGCTTCGTTTTAAACACAATCTGATCATAAAGAACTGACTTAGCTGGAACTACAGCAGGTGAGCTGATTTGTCCAGGTAAACAAGTCCCTGTTAAATAACGTTACAGTCACGCTAGCTAGCATTAACCAACTGTTTTTCAGTTAGTCACTCTCACCCTTTTTTGTTGAAAATCAAACACCTAAACAGGACCATGAATGCTCAATTTGAGACAGGTTTTGGCTCTTGTTAATATTATGGTTGCTAGGTAACAGTTATGGAATTATTTCAACATGTCATATCTGCTGCCCATGTCCAACCAGGAAGTAAAATTATAAACTTCACCAAAACTGTCAAACTAGAAAACAAAATAGTTTTGGTAAAATAGAATTGTTTACTGTGTTTTAGAGTAATGAGTAGTCTAACCTGTCATATGCACTTTAAACAGAACTGGAGACAGGTCAGAGGTCTATGGTGGAATTTGCTGTTTAACTGTCAGATTGCAGATTTGTTGACCTGGTTTACGGTTAATATCTCTGTAATTACTGGGCCTATTCACATGGAACAAAAACTGGCAAAGTTCAACCTCCTCTCTGTCAGTATAAACAAACTAAATAGAAATACTTCACTCACAATAGCTTCAGAAAGTGGTGCGATTATTCAACCCAAAAGACGTGATTGTTGTCAGCTGAAAGGACTTTAAGCCATGAGATTAATATGACAAGTTCGTGGTAAAGTTCAACGTTTGCGGCTTGTTATGTCTTTCAAAAGCGTGAATCTCTCATAGAGCTCTATAGCCCCCTGCCCTCCATTTGAAATTATGACATCATCAAATTCTAGAACGTGAGCGCAACCCGTTTGACTTGTATAACTATTTTTGACATTCCTAGTACTATTGTATCTCCGTGTTGCTTTGGTCTCAACACCAGACACAACAAAACCTCATGAGGGCGCTGTGATTGCCAAGGACACACCAGCACTTCACCCAAAACACACAAACAAGTATCAGGTCAGCACAAAGCATGAAAAACAGATCTGGCAACGTAGACACCACACAGCCTACACTATGTAGGACCAAATTATTGTTACTGAAAAATACTTAACGTATGCATCTCAAATGTATATGACTTTTTGATATGATCTTAATTTTAAAAGGTGCATTTTGCCTGGAATGTTCCACAGTATGGCATTAAACTCACAAGGCCTGTAAAATTTGTAGGCCCCAGACGGATATATTGTATAAGCAGCTCCTGGGGTTAAAATAAGTCTGTTGTTTGCTGTCAGAGAATCAGTGTGTATGTTAGCATGCTAGTTGTTGTTAGCATTACTGTGACCACAAAACTTGAACTCGCTCTGAAAGATGTTAAAACCACTTATTAGCTCATTGTGGTGAATAATTAGGATGCTCAGAATGAATAAGGTAAGTGAGAAAAATAACTTTGGACCACTACAAATGTTCAAACTGAACTAGTTCTGTTTTATGATTATTTAAAACAGAAAACATATATATATATATATCTCAGGTATCTTTAATATGCCTTCTTACTGTGAGCAGGGTGGCCTCTCCACAGATCTATCTTATGACTTGGTCTGGCGTGGTCATCTGCTTGTCTCTATGGAGATAGATAAGGTTTATGCCGTATTGTGAAACATTCCAAGTAAAGCAATAACATCTCCATGGAGACAAGCAGGTGTTGAACCCTGCACCAGGAAAGTTACACAGTGAACCACAGTGAAGTTTTAATCCAGATTTAGTCCAATTATGTATGACTTTTGACACAGTATCACCAATTTAATACTTGTATTTCATAATTCGTTTTCATTGGTGGAGTCCAAAACAGAACCAGGAACATTTGAAGTGCATATGATAGGTTAGACTACTCACAGTTAACATTATATATAAGATTTTATTAAAAATTTAGCCACGTTTTTTCTAGTTTATCATTTTACTTTGTGGTTGGACATGGGCAGCAGATATGACATATGTAGAGGTAATTCCATAACTGTTACCTATAGCAACCACAATGTAAACAAGGGACAAATAATAAAAATAAATGGCGAGGGATTCTGTTTTAGAACTCAGAGCTACTTCCTGTATTTTTGCACTTTTCTTCTCAACTTTTTTTTCCCCACAAACTGCCATTTAACTGATGTAAAACTCTGATAAATATCCACCAAACCAAGTGAGAATTCGAAAAACATGAAAACCTGTCATATGCACTTTAAAAGGAAGAGAGAGAAAGTGGAAGGCTGGCTCCAAAAATGTGTGGTATTTGACAATGTGAGACATGAGAAAATGAAGGCTTTCACAATAACAGGTTGTGGAGCACTTTTGGAGAGAGGGATTCCAACTTGAAGGTGAGAATCAGGACTTCGTAGAAAGATTTTATGAGTCTGAACGTTTTTAAGAAGACATGTTTTAATCTGGTGTTCTAAATACATTTGGACTATTTTGTATTGATATTTTAAGAATTCTCTTTTAAAACATGCTGTTGGTCACTTTGGGATAAGTAGTTCACGTGTTCGAACTTAAAATAATATCTACATTTGGAAAACACTTTATAAACTACACCTCTGTTTCCAATGAGGAAATTAGGTGTTGGAGCTCCCTCTGCTGTTAGCAATGGGAATGAACAATCAGAAAGTTATGCCCTGAGAATGCTCTGCTAACAGAGCCATGCGTCTGATGTGAACTAAATTTGACCGTAGAGCGATTCTGGTGATGGTTTATTGGATTAAAAACTGCGTAGAAGTTCGGATTTTTGAAAACTGGCAAGACGTGAACATGCAACTTCCAACTCTGTGAGACAAGACTAAGAGCCATGTACTTAATCATAATCAAAAGTTAAAGTGGAAGATAATTTGTTTGGGACCGACGCCACAGACTTGTCATATTAATCTCATGGCAAGTCCTTTCAACTGTCAGCGATCACGTCTTTGGGGTTGAATAATGGCACCACTTTCTGAACCTACCATGAAAAATCATTTCACTTTTGCTATACTAATTGTTTATACTGACAGAGAAGACGTTGGACTTTGTGCCAGTTTTTGTTTCATGTGGATAGGCCCAGTAATTACAAAAATATTAACCATAAACCAGGTCAACAAATCTGCAATCTGACAGTTAAAACCAACCTATTATTATTTTGTCATAGGTCAACTGATACAATTTAGTGCTTCCAGTTAGCATATGAAATGTTTAGGGTTTAGTCACAGGATACAGCTCTTTAGTCATTCATCTTAATGTTTTATCTAATAGTCAAAAGTCCAGTGAAGACAGTCAGGGTATTTCCCAACTGATGACAACACAAATAATGACTAACGCTACTTCCTTATAGGGCTGAGAAAATATTTAATTGCAGGGATAGCGATTGTGTATTAATAGTAATGGGATTCTGGTCAAAGTTCACATTTTAAACGCGTCCGGAAGGATTGATAAAAAGATTGGAATACGAACTGACTGACAAATACAAGAATAACATTTCAGAACATGTATTAAGAGTAAAAGTATGAGTGGAATTGTGAGGATAACGCGATGGAGTCTCATGGTCAAATAGTCATTCAGACATTTGTGTTCAAAGATTACAGTAAAAAAGGCGTCAGGCATCAGCATTACAATATACAGCGGAGGGTGAAGTACTCGGTTTTGTTATTTAAGTAAAAGTGCATACAGAGGTAAAAAATGAAGTAAAAATAAAAGTATCACATGAAAAAAATCTATTTAAGTAAAAGTATTTAAGTACCTGTTTAAAAATGTACTTCAAGAGTAAAAAGTGTTGTTAATTTGTTAAAGTGTTAAATGTAGTGACATTGTTTAAAATGATACATATTTTGGTCAACAGTAAAAATACGAATCAATTTCTTAATTTTTCTTATGAATTTTGTGTATTTATTTTTGTTTACTCAAAGCCGAAGCTTTAACTTGAAAACCTTAGTCAGGGTGTCACCACGAACATGGTAAAAATAACCCATTAAATCACGTAAAAAGTACTTTTTACTTTTACTTCACTAGATTTGAGAGCAGGTATGTGTACTTTCTACTCCACTACATTATTTAACTGGACTGAAAATAAAAAGTACCCACTATAAAATTTACTAAGTTGAATTTTTAGGTATCTGTACTTTACGTAAGTACAGTACTTTACTACTTATACTTTGTTACCTTCCACCACTGACTATAGAACACAATAGAGAATTTAAACAGTGACTTAAAAACGTTAAAATGAAATTCAATTAAACATAAGCAAAACACTTTCAGAAACAGTTATTCAAAGTATCAAACCTGTTAAAATTAAAGGAACTATATGTAGCCTACTTTCTTACCATTTTTACTGGTACTACAATCACAACTGAACCTGTGTTGCCAGAGCCTTAATCAGCAGATAGAGACACATACAAGTTTTTCTCATTCATGTAGTGACCATTCAAATCTGTCATCAAGCCCAATGTCTTCGTAATCAAGAATAAATCAGCACTGTAATTGTTATCAGTAAAAGCTATATTTGATTTGAACATATTTATCTCATATCTGGGGGCACAGTTAGATCAAATTTATGAAATTTTAAATCAAAATCTTACATAGTTTCCTGATTTTTGCTGTCTTACAAACTAGTTCATTTTAAACGGTTTGCAGAGGTCGAAGAGCTGCTTACACAATATAGCTGTACTGAGGTAAGACACATTTTGCTCAAATACATGGGGGAAAAAAAATCAGGTAGAGTCCCTTTAACCTGCAGCCACTTGAGACTAGCCAAACGCCAACGAAAACAAACCCATTTAACGATCACAGTAACAGGTGTGGACCGAGCCTTAGAACTTAAACATTTCCAGCCCACTGCTTCAAGCTACAATTTAACTCTACTTTTTTCCAACCGATGTTTTTGTTCTCTCTGGGTGCAGACGGCGCTAGCATGAGAAGGACTTCCAGAGACCCAGTTGGCACGGGGGTCCACCCAGGCTGCAGCCACGCACCATGGGAAGACCGGAGCCGAGGAGTGGGCCCGGCGAAGGGGGGAACGCGGGGGTCCCAAAAATAGCACCGCCGCCGGGGTCTGTGCGCACTGTAAAAACCAAGAGTGGGAGGACAGGTTCGCGCAGCCCAGTTCAGACAGGCTTTGAAATGCATTGTCTGCAAAAGGTTACAACTAGGGTGGCAAGATATGAGAAATAACGTGATATTTGACAACTATGTTTAAAAGTAGGTCTACCTGATTTTTACTGTTTTAAAATAATGAAAAGCTAGTTCATTTTACACGGTTTGCAGTGGTCCAGTGGTTCCTCACTTACCTTATGCATTCTGAGCTAGTGATAGACCGATATAACGGTTGACCAATATATCGGGTTGATATTTACACTTTGTAGCGTATCGGCTATTGGCCTTAAATCTCCAACAGAGGCTGATATTTAGTTTGGCCAACCAGCTGCCTCCATATCCATAACAAGTATATGTATAAAGCTTTATTTAAACACTTAAGTCCGGAGAGGGTGCTGTAAAAATGTGACTACACTGCTCTCTTACTCAGTTTGTAGTAAAAAAAAACCAAAACAACCCTAAATCGGTCCTACACAATCGTCACAAAAATAATCGGCAGAGCTTATTGGTCATCGGTTTATCTGGATCCTAAACAATCGGTATCGGCATTGGCTATGAAAATACCCACATCAGCCGATCTCTATTCACCACAATGAGTTTATAAGCGCTTTTCGCAACTTTCAGAAGCTAGAGCGGTGTTTTCTCACAGTAAAGGTAACTACAACTAGCACACTTCCCGCTTATCAGACAATAAAACACTTCATAGTTAGATGCAGACAGTAGACAGATGACTTATTTTGACCTCAAGAGCTGCTTACGCAATACATCTGTACTGGGGCTAGACACACTTTACATGGAAAAAATGTGTAGGCCTGTCACAATGACAAATTTGGAGCACGATATATTGCTCCAGAAAAATATTGCGATAAACAATAATATTAAAACTACTTTCCAACTGACTCAATAACAATAATGCAAGATAATCCCCGACCGTATCAAATAAAAAGCAGAATAAACCAATAATTAGCCACTGAAGTTAGTTATTCAGCCCTGTACAGCTCAAATCTTATTGTATTACAACAGAAATACCCCAAATCTTCATGTTTCATATACTGAACGATAAGTCGATATAGTAATTATCGTGACAGGCCAAAGAATAGGGCGTTTAAAATTGTGGTAAGTTTGATGTAATCTAAGATATATGTGACATAAGGCAGTGGACAAGAAGCTGTGGGTGGATGTCACTGACAACATGTCAAAAACAAATAAAAAGAATACTTCACCGGAGCACTGTGTTTAGAAAGGGAGATGTTTGTGTCTCAATGCCAACGCTAATGCTAATTTTGAGGCAGAATAAATAATAAAACAGTGCAACAAACTGAAGAATTCTACATATAAAATAGTTGGGTAGTCTTTATTTTAATTCATTTACATTTTATTGGGTTGTTTATTTTGTGTTTTCCGATTTTAGTAAAAGTGACTGTTAGCTTTGAGACACACTGAGCTAGCTAGCGTGTTGCTGTGCACAGAGCTTATTGTTTCCTCCACAAACAACACAATCTCCTGTCTTATTCTGCATAAAAACTGCTAAGTCTGTAGTTCCGATCTGCACAAACACGCTCCGAAATGTGATTCTTGTATTAGTTTGTCAGGTCATATTTTCAGCCTTTTTGTCAATTCCCCCGGACACATTTCAGAATCCTGAACGTAAATCGCAAACCTAATCGCAATTGGCCATTTTTCACTCCAACACAAACATTATAAAACAAGAGCTGATGTAAGAAGCAAAGAAAAGGGTAGTCCCGTGGAAAGTCAGACCAATGCCAGACAGATGAAAGGTCAAAAAGGAAAAAGAAACACATTACAACTGCATCTGCGTCACTCCCCCCTGTCACAGAGGAGAGAGAGAGGGGGTAGGGTCACCATGGAGACAACATTCCTCTACAAGAACCTGTATATTTTCTAATCACAACACAAATAATCTGTCATAATGTATTAGCACGTGGCGTTATATCTGTGAAATCCCTCAGTCGTCCAGGAGGTTCCATAGTGGTCCATGGGCGTGTACGAGTCTATGTGTCTTATACTTGTTCTGATACAGCTCATCATTCCAAAGCTGTTCAGGAAAGGTTTATTTCTGTCCCGTGAATGACTTTTTTAGTATCGATACCTGCTCAAAGGAGTATCTAGTTTTTAAAGTATTGATTAGTGTCTGATTTTCGATACTTTTGACCATGGAGACCACGCAGTCCTCTATGAGAACATGCATATTTTCTGATCACAAATACAAACAAATAATCGCGTGCAGGAATTTTTATTTTAAGACGCCCTGTAGATTGGAAAACAGGTCGGACTAGTGTGTATAAATACAGCAGTGGACTAATGGTGAATGGAGTATAGGAGAAGAAATCAAAATTTTTTGACCAAGAAAATTACTCTCAAATTGTCAAGATAAAAAAATTTCGATATTAAGGAATAGGCTCGGTACTCAATGCCGATACCATTTTCTTTAGACAATTTAAAAAATATATATATTACCATGTAGTTTTATACCTGTGTAATCCCTCAGTCGTCCAGTAGGTTCCATAGTGGTCCATGGGCGTGTACTAGTCTATGTGTCTTATACTTGTTCTGATACAGCTCAAGATCATTCTAAAGCTATTCAGGAAAGGTTAATTTCTGTCCTGTGAATGTGACTTCTCTAGTATCGATACCTGCTCAAATTAGTATCTAGTTCCGATAGTAGTCTTAGTATCGATTAGCATCTGATTTTTCATACTTTTGACAATCCCACGCCCAATAAAACAATATTCTTGTCCCATGTAAGCAAATTGGTATAAGAAATACATTGAATCAAGTCAAATTATCTTAAAGGAACTGTATGTAGCCTGCACTCTTTAAAAAGTACTACAATGACAACTGAACCTGTGTTGCCAGAGCCTTAACCTTAACTGCAGATTGAGAAAACTTGTATATGTCCTCTTTCTCAGTATGTTGTCAAAAGTATCAAAAATCTGAGACAGGGCAGAAATGAACATTTCCTGAATAGCTTTAGAATGATCTTGAGCTGTATCAGAACAAATATAAGACACATAGACTAGTACACGCCCATGGACCACTATGGAACCTACTGGACGACTGAGGGATTACACAGATATAAGGCCACATGGGAATAGAAAA